>JBAMCP010000187.1:0-79856 GCA_037075105.1 Lissocephala sabroskyi
TCATTAATTCTGTCCGATCAACAGCACCACCCGATTCACTCAGCCGAAGTAGATACCAAACATTCGAATTGTCGCAAGCCATTGGTTATACAGATATTACGAGCCCCATTACGGCACATTGAAAGTAATTGAGACGAGCGTTAAATTGCCATTGGCCAAGCCTCGCAACCCACTTAGCAAACTGGCGTTCCGATCGCCGAACAGGGCTCAGAACTGTTCAGCATGCACCTGTTCACAGGCGCCCTCTGTGTCGGTCTTCTGCTGCTTGACGTAACCTTGGCTTGGGATTACTGCCAGGAGCACTGGTGTCCTCGTCCCTTTAGTCACGTGGGTTGCCAATTAAACGGGGTAAGAATCCCAGCCGTGTTTATTGGCGAGGGCCAACTAACGAGCGGAGTTACTTAATTCCAGAAACTCGGACCGCAGTGCCGCCATGGCGCCCACCTTATGATGCTTAGCGGGGATCTGCGCCACTTCATTGTCCACCAGCTGAACGAATACAGGAACCTAGTTGCCTCGGGCACTTTCAAGCACTTTGCGCCGGCTCATCGCATGGGCACCCTCATGTGGGATTCCGAACTGGCCCAGCTGGCTGGCCTCACGGTCAGCCAATGCAACTCCAAAAAGGACGAGTGCCGCAATACCAAACGCTTCAAGCATGTCGGGCAGAACACCGGCCATGTGATCTTTCGGGCCTACGGCCACAGTGACCGCGAGGTTATTGGCCACAAGATCGGCAAGTGGTTCAAGCAGTACAAGTACGTCAGTCGCCATCTGAATAGCACAAACCTCAGCCGTGATGTCACCAGCTTTCAGCAGTTAATGGATGACCGCGCCACCCATGTGGGCTGCGCCATTCTCAGACAACCCATTCAGAGGTTCAACGAGCAGTTTATCGCTTGCAACTTTGCCCGAGAGATGGAGCCTAATCGGCCGGCCTACAGGATCAGCAAGTTGGTTGGAGCTGGCTGCAAGTTAGGGATCAATGCTCACTATCCCAGCCTTTGTTCCCCCGGAGAGCCCATCGACGTCAACATTGTGGACGAGGTGGCACCGGGAGTGGAAAAACCCACACCCATTAAATTTAATTTCACTTTTAGCGAAGGATGAGCGCATCCTCCGGCACAGGCGAAAGTCTAGCCGGCCTTGGGCCTACGAAGGTGACTTTCTAATTGTATCAAAATAAAGGCCCATATTTTCTGCTCCAATCAATCGTGCTTCAATTAAATTAACATCACAGCTAGCTGACAGTTAAGTCCCCTTTCCCCTACCCATCAACCGGTTTTGGCTTATCAGCAGAAGATAAAGCGATGCGCACAGTGGGCTAAAAACTATGTAATCGCGGGGGACTTTTTAACACCAATACTCCACACAGTTCTTTTTATTTTGGCTCCTCAAAAAAACCAACGTACTGATAACTTAACTTCCTCCCTATCGTCGTAGTAGTCTCCTTCTTCTAGATCTTCCTTCCAGTGTTAATCGTAGAACCGCATTAGGGGTAACTTTTTCTTTATTCTCCCATTCGGTGAATTTGACTCTCCTGCTTTTCTTTGTCGGATTAAGGTCTCTGTCCCTATCCGGCAAGTTATAAACTATCATCCTCTTTTCTTAACTTTCTCATCAACTAACTTTGGCTAGCATTATGCTCTTAGGGTTTTTTGTACTAACTTTAACTTTTTCTATCATCTCCTCGATTATAATACTCCTCCCCACTATGTATATTTCCCGTAGAATTCTACTTATTAGCTCATAATAAAGAATTAATTCTTTTTATTTGATTTTTAATCTTTGTGAGGCTGCGAGATATCTGTTTCTCTTTGGCTGTGATTTGGCAAAGAAAACACCCCGAACGGACAGATATTTCCAGGTCTAGTTTTAAGTCCCATTATTAATTTTTGTCACTTGATATTGGTAGTCGTTACTAATGAAATAAATAAATAAATAACAACATATACCGAATTGACATAATATATCCAAATATCCCTGAACCTCGAGTTGGTATTTGTATAATCTTTATCACGTGTAGCCCCGTCTATTCTTGATTCAAAACAAATTTGCTTTCCTTATTCTGTGCGCTAGTTTTCTTCCCGAGAGTAAAGCTTAGGCATTTGCTTCCTATCAACAACCACAGCCAATGCCATACTATTTTCGATGATTTTGACAGCTCTAAAATATTGTTAGCCTTTCCTTTTTCCTATACACAACAAAATCTCTTAAAACCTAAAAAACCACGACCTGTCTCCACTGTACCTCGGTAGAGGAACTGATAAGCGCAGCTCATTGAAAGCCTTGGATATAAAAACATAAATATATAAAATTTATTGAATAAAACTAACACAGAAAGAGGCAATTGTAGACCCGCCCAGAGCGTAAAGAACATTTAGAATTCTTGGGGATTTGGTTATTAGAGGCTCTCCTGCCGATTAGGTTCAATGGTGACGCGTGCGTAGGGACTGCCTGCGCCAACTTTGCGCCTCATGGTCACGCCTCGATGGGGCCTGAGTCCCATCACAATAAGATACACTCCAGCTGCACAGAGGGCAATAAGACCGAGGATGAGCAGCCCATAGACCCAGCGCGGCCACGTGTCGCAGCTGAAGACGTCCCGGCGCACCGAGGACATGAGCATGCCCCTGACCCGCGACGGCTTGAAGCAACGGCCATTCGTCTCGATGACCAGACCCTTCAACCAGACTAGCTCGCAGTCGCAATAGAGCGGAACACCGTTGAGGTCCAGTTGGGTGAGTTGGGTAAAAACCGGAGACAAAGTGGCATTAAAAGTACGTAGAAGAGTCCCGCGAAAGCTCAGGGAGCGCAACACTGCAGACCGAGTGGCATTGGGGCCAAAAGCATGCGCGTCAATGGAGCTCAGCCGGCGGCTGTTCTGAAAACTGGCTGACTCGAGGGCCTCGAAAGGAACCATCGCATAGCTAGCAATGCTCTGCAGCCGCGGCATATCCTCCAAGTAAAACTCTTTCACCTTCCTCAGCTTATTGGTGTCCTCGACCACCAGAGCCTCCAGCAGATTCTCACTAAAATCAAGACGCTGCAGGTCTCTGGGCAACTGCTCAGGAATGCGGCTAAACGAATTGCGTCGCAAAGAAAGCTCCAGCAGCGGAGCTGTCACAGGCAAAACCAGCTCGCTGAGGCTGCAGGCGTCCAGACGCAGCTTGCCCAGCTTCTCATTAATACCAAAGCTAGTGTACAGATTCTCGGTCTGCAGCTGTGAGGTTTGGTTGATTTGACGATTCCAGGACAAGTCCAGGGTGCTCAACACCAGCAGAGGCGCAAAGATCTTTGCCGGCAAGACCACCAGATTGTTGTGCGACAAATCCAGGACCTGCAGATGCGGCAGTTCGGCAAACGCCGACGGCTCCAGCAACTGAATGCTATTCCAGCCCAAGTACAGCTCCTTTAGGCCACTTAGCTTAGCGAAATTTTTGGCCACAATGCTGGTGATGTTGTTGTGCATGAGGTTAAGCAGCCGCAGGCTGTCGCTGATGAAGAGCGGCGCCCGGTCCAGCTGGTTCCACGATAAGTCGAAGGTGTCTATGTAGAGGGGAAGCAGCTCGGACAGGTCCTGTGCCTTGTAGTCCTTGTAGCTGCAGTCAATGTGCATGGCCCGCATGCCCCAGGGAGAGGCGCTCACGCTGTTGCACTCACACGAGAGCCTCGAGTTGCGCAACGCGTGGGGATAGCAGAACCGATCGGTCTCATGCACGTCGATGTCCTCCAGGCGGACGGACGGGCAAAGCAGGCCCACCAGCAGCAGCAGGTGACCAAAGGTTAGCCGACCGTTAATCATCCTATTTTGTTTATGTTAACCGTTAGCCGTAGCCCGTTTCTGGTTATATGGAACCGTTTACTGTTTCGACTGTTGGCCTCTTTGATGACAAACTGCTGTGGGTAGCCACCCACGGGGTGGTGAGTCGACTGTTGGGTGCTTTCCTATCTTATCAGCTTGTTAAAAGCTCGCTGTGCCCGCTGGAAGTCAGCAGGCGGTAGGTAGTCTCCCCACCCACCTTTTGGGCTACGAATTTCCAATAAATTTATCAGCCAATTTTCAGCTCGGGAATGTTTACAAAACCGCTGGCACAATCGCTCGGGCCGCATTAGAATCGACGGTTAACGGGTCGTGCTTGTGTGTATTTTCGAGTTCGTATCAGCGCCGGAAAATATCAATATGATTAGATAAGCTCGGGTCGGTTTGGGAGGGGTAACGAGGTCTCTGGAACTTTAGGTTTCCGTTGCTTCCGTTGCTCGGACTGTTCAGTTCCTCTGTTGGCTGGCTTCCTATGCCAGCTTTGTTTTCGGTTTGATTAATCGAGTCGAAAGCAGAGCGAGTAATTCCCCAGCTATCTCCCCCTCCCCCTCTCACATACACAAGCTCACACATCTGTGTCAGTGCCTGTAAGTATTAATGTGGATTTAACCAGACGCCTGCGTTTCGATTTGTTTCAAATCCCAGGCAAGAATCCCGCCAAAGCCGACGACGCCCAGCGCTTGGCAGCCGAGACTTAAGGCCGGGCTTCTTGGCAAATAACACGGTCCATTGCACTGTCAAGTGATATGCCGTTGGGTTTTAATTGCTACAAGTTGAGTAACTCGTCGGACAACCCTCCTCATCCTCAGTGCGCTGAGGGATTTAAAGCCGTTAAGTCAATGCATGAAATTACTTACTTTAAATGTTAGACAAACCATTCCTATTTAATTTTTTAGAAGCTGCACAAACAAAATCGTAAATAGGAATTTCTGAAGCTCCTTGGAGAATTCTAAAATTCAAATTGTTTGTTCTTTTGTTTTGAAATTTAATTTGTGACTTTGCAGATATAAAAGCGGACATTTTTTTCGCGTTCCCATCAATGCGAAATTGATGAGGCGCACATACTCTAGAGGCCCCAACACATGCATATGTAAGCTTGTCGGAAGATTTGCATAAATTAAAGGCGCCCCTGTCATTCCCACCCGCCCCATCCCCTTTTCATTGCTCCCGTTGTCTGGAGGGCCTCTCGCTTGGGGGAGCTTGGCTTTTGACATGTGGGGGGCACTTAATGAGCTCACTTTCTGCCCATATCACAGTGTGTGGGCGTGAGCGTGTGTGCGTAGGTGTGCAAGTGATAGGGAATGATTTTTTGGAAATGCCAGGCACAGGCCTCCCTCAAGTCATTATCACATTGCAGACGAAGGCCCCCAATTTATTTTTAACTAAAAACTCATTAATAACATTTCTAAATAAAAGGAAACTCGAGCATTCCAACGCGTCGGTCCCTGCAAGCATGCGTGCGTGAATCATTTGCAATTACAAAAATATACACAAAAATTAATTAAAACACAATTTCCAGCATGTGTGCCTCGCCACACCAACGGACTTACCAATTAATTGGTCGTTCTATTGAATTTTAAATGAAATGCCATTAAAGCAACACGAAATTGACGATCATCAATCACTGGACATCCCCCACCCTTTAGAAGCTTGGTCACTGTTAAAGTTTAAGTTGAAAGTTGCATTTAAAATTTAAGCCATCGATATTTAATCGCGCGCCAAATATAAAAAAAAATCCCCAAGTTGGCAGGTTTTGATTTTATATATACACTAGTAGACCCTGTGGCCTGTTCGCTGTGGCTTTCAGTGGTTGCACATATGTATGTATATATAAGGAATAGCTGTCCCCTGGGCCAATTGTATTATTTTCGTTTTAAAGAAATTTATCACATTTTGATATCAGGCACAATTAAGACAACAGGACAAAAGCACACTTTGGATAAACTTCTTTTAAACGAAAACAATACAATTGGATAAGCGGGAAGCTAGTATTGAGACTTTAAAATTAAATGTAAGCTATCCTATCTTAAGACATCGGCCGATTTGCACACGGTGCGCAAATCATATTTAAAATCGGTTTATTAGTTCAGGAGCTCACTTGACTCCAACGAAGTGACACTTACTTTATATAGATATGCATATATAGATATGCACATATTTTAGAAACAAACATATTTAATTTAATTGAACAAGTAAAAATACTAATCAACCAAGAAAAGTAAGTTTCGACGATGGCCGAATCGAGCAAAAAACGGGAGAGAAAGTGGAATATTAAATTTGTACGTTGCCTGATGAAATCAAATTCAAGCCACTGTAATGACTGCTGGACAAATGACAGTAAGTGCGTGTGTGACATTAGCCGACAGTTATTATGAATGCCCTGCAATTTATGGCAGTTGATTGTGCAATTGAAGCGCCTGTCATGCGCTGTTCTAATGGGGAGCATTGAATGAACCGCCCACGCCGACTAATATCGGGGTACACGACCAAAGTGCCTGTTTAAATGGCCACCGCATTTAAACTGACCTTGGCCAAATTTAATGAGGCAGCCGGCAGAGCGAAGTGTTCTTATCTTTGGGAAACAGGCAGACGCGGGCCACTGGCAGCCGCTCGTGTGAATGCATTTAAATGGCCAGAACAGCATTATCATGCCGGCAGAGGGGAGCCTTGAAGCGTTTTTGTCATGCCTTTTAAACGCCACAGCCGGCGCGGCAGTCGAAGTGGCCCTTCCCTGGCACCGTCACGTACGAGCCCTTTACTCTAATTTTATGGTAATTGAAAGCCAATTCTGTAACCCACTGACAAACTGAGTGACTGACTCCCCTCGACTGGTGTGTCTGTGAGCTGGGGGGTGTTCAGGCTTTATGGCTTTATAATTTAATGTGCCATTAGAAAATTCATTAGTGAATCGCGTAAACGGAAAGAGAATTCCAAATGGGGCCTCGCCAAGCATCTTGTGGCTGAGTTCTGCACGCGCTTAGCGTTCAGTAATTGGCGAATTCCACGAACCTTACTGTCGCCTTCCGGTCTCTCCAAGGTGGTTCTGCATGTAGCCAGCGAAAGACAAAATTTTGCAACTTTTATTAGATCAAAACGATAAATGCCTTGGTGACGCACCTCTCCTCTCCGCAGCCCGCATCTCGCACACGAAATAAAAAAATACCCACGAAAAGTTGTGTTCGGCGCTTTTTTGCATGAGTAATGAAATTCTTAAACCTTTGGCACATCCAACAAACGATGTCTGGGCTTCGGCGAGCGCAAAGCTGCAAAATTGCCAAGCCAAAAGGCAACACCAGACACATTTGCATACATAAAAAATTATTATTGGTAAGGGGGAAATTGGTTGGGAGAGGAAGCTACTCATATTTGATGCTGCGTGCTTGTGATTTGATGCCGCAAAGCGCAGCCCCAAGTGTTTCCTCTGGAAACTGTCAAATATTTTGAGTTATCGTGCGAGCAACAAATAAATTTAATTTATTCACCATCCCAGTCGGCGAAAATGAAATCCCAGACTTTCCTTTAAGACCAGAATCAGAACTAACAGCTGCATTATCTTCTTGAATTTGGGGGGGATCTGCAGCAAGACTCTTTCTGGCAAAATTATATTCCATTTATTTATGAAAGTGGAGCGGAGAAGCAGTTAGAAAAATACATAAAGAGAGAGGAATCTCCTCGGTTAAACAGGGGAATTTTAGGGACAACTCAATTGAAAACTCTACAATTGTAATTTAGTTGCTACCATGGCCGCGACCCTACTGCAGCGAGAGAAGAGAAGGGGCATTTCAAGAAGGAGGAGGATATTGGAGACGAAACGTATTGTGTTCTCGCCGGTTTCGTTACCATTAAGAAAATGAAGAACAATTTGAAATCCGCACACAGAGTACAAAAAGGGGAATTGGCAGTGAAGACAGAGGTAAAGTCAGGTAACCACAGGGTTAAGTAGTTGCGGAACCGCCTAAAGAGCGTGAGGGGATGTCAGGATGAATGGTCATCTGATTCGGTCCCAGGATCAATTCTGCTACAGAGGTCGACAGAACGGATGTTCCACAAACAAGAAAGAATTCATTGAAATCGTCCGCGACGTACTCGACGGTCGGCACCTTATAGGTAGCGGGGAGGGGTGAAGGGGACAGAAATGCCCGGTACGATTTCGTTGACCTAACGGGGAATTCCACCACTCCATGCACAAACTCGACACGGCTGCCGTCCATAGCATTCCCTTCCACCCCTTTCAACCCACAAGCTATTGCATCGGCGTCGCAGTCGCTCGCGAGCGCTCTCAAGAGCGAGCGCTCTCGAAATTTGGGTGAGCCGTGGGCGCTCGCGGGCATTTACGAACCCTGATTTGCGGACAAAAGCACAGATTCTGATCAAGGATCGATAAATAGCTCAACTCGCTTTAGGTCAAGAAGATATGAGCTGAGGAAGAAATGCATGGATTTGCTGCAATTATCTACGAGTATTGTTAGAGATGCGGAACGCTCCGACACCAATGTATCCAATTTTTAGACTGAACTGAATTTTTTTTCAAATTATTCCTTTTATACAATTTTTTCTTATTTACATAAGCGCTAAGATTTACAACTATGTTTGCGTGCCCAGGCTCATAAATTTACATAAACATATGATGTGCTTGTTTAGGACCTATTGATCAATGTTTCTCTTAACTGTTATCTGATGCAGTTCTTATATGGAAGACATGCAAACCAGTTTTATTTGTTTTCCTAATGATAGTTCACATCAGCTGTAAGCTCTTGTCCCTGATAAGGGATGTTTGATATTTTCCTTTAAATGTGGACTGTAGATAACATATTTCCTGTTCATGCTTGAACAAGAATAATCAATTATAAACTGTTCTACAAATTGAAATTAAAACTTTGTGCAGATTATTCCCAAACAAGCTTACGTTGCCTTCTAGCGATTTCCAATGAGAGAGAGAGTGAGAGAGAATGTAACGATGAAACAGCGTTGCCACACTGCAATTATACTTAGTGGAAGACGCAAACAATTTAAGGGCTGCCAAACCAACTTTCGAAAAACTTTACTTACGAATTTAGATTTTACTCCTCCAAAAGCCAAATAATTAGGCCTATAACAGTTCAATCACGAGCTATACGACACGCCTCAGGACTTTCGTGGAATGTTACTAATCAAGTCATTAAGAGAGACATAAAACTTGATCTGATCGGGGACCAGATAAATCAACATAGCAGCCGATATGCCGACAAGCTTGTGGCCCACCTTAACTCATTGGCGAGTGACCTCTCTGAGCCCATACCCTTCCGCCGATTGAAGAGAATTCACCCCTGTGACCTCCCCTTCCATATGGTATCGTAATATGCATTGTATTATACCATCCTTTTCGTTTAAACCACCCATTCGGCTAAGTTCAGAAGGCACTGAGCGATTTTTAATGGCTTATAATAAATCGAGATTAAATTAAAAAAAGATTTTACCCATGCGTAATAAGTTAGTTTAAATTATCAATTACATGCAATTTGAGGTTAAATGTTTAGTTTGGTCAAATGTAATCGGTTTCGGAACGAATTAAAGTTGCACGGTTTTGCAGAGCTGGATTGCGAGTGCCCTTCTGATGGCTCTGAATGCCTGGCATTTGGGTTACCACCGGCAGGCGATTCCTCATTTGGCAAATTGCAATTTGTAAGTGCAATTGCTGCTGTCAGCCTGGCCAGCTCGAGACATTGTCGTTACTCCCAAGGCGCACAAAAACTTCCAAGTCGGTCGAGTCAAATGGGTGGACCCCTCCCCGCCTGCTCCTCCCACCGCCGGCTCACTTTCATTTGTATTTGATTTCGCTGGACCCTGCCCACTTTGCCCACTGCTGATCCTTTCGTGCCATTGTGTGCATTGTCCTGGCGTTGCTGTGTCATGTCGGCTTCCAGTGACAGTACTGCTCGGCGATGGGGGCAGCTGTCATTGTACATTTTGCTGCACTAATTAATTTTGCGGTGGTCAACAATAAAACAAAGCCAAGAGCTTGGGAAGGGCAAACAAAGCCTGGCAGCTGCAGGAAGCGCGATTGCCAGATGCAGATAACATCGCTGGCCTGTGTCGCCCCTGGGTGGGTGGCTGACAGTGCGGGAGCTACGGGTTTATTAGAACTCAATTAAGTCACAACCGTTGGTCATAAATGTCGACAAGTTGAGCCGACCCGTTGAGCCGGACCGGTTTATGCTGCATTAAAATTGCCGAATGCGGCAGCAACCGCAGCTGCCCGGCTGTCAATCCCTGGCTGGCTTTGTTATGTCTCTGCCTCGCCGCTGGCATGTTGGAGATTTATTGCCGCGGCTAAGCCCAAAATTAATGTACTTCACAGTTGGGCGTGGCAGCGTCCCCCACGCACACATGCCTGGCGTGCAGACGCAGGGAAAAACAAGAGCCACTGAGCTTATTAGGAGTCCATCTAGCGGTCAATGGACCGTCAGCCACAGTAGCAGGCCACCCCACCACCAGACCATCTTCATGTCTGGATGAGTGGGCCCGCCTAATGAAGCTGTTAATGCGACTCAACCGTTCTTGACCCTGCACTTATGGCCAGGCCGAGAATATACACGAAAATCAAATAAGACTATCTCAGAGAGTCTGCCTCCCTGGTTGCGGTGTACGGAGTGAGTGCTGAGTTGGGAAACACAAGTGTCACGTCCTTTGAACAGCCGCCTCGTGGACTTTCGGTTAATCGCTGGCGGCGAATTCTGGAGCCACTCTCCTGGGGCTTTCACACCCTTTCACATAAATGGAGCAGCGAAAATCCCGCATCTCCTCGGGCTGCCTTGCTGCTTGGTTGTTTTGAAATTTTATTACGCTGCTTTTTACGTTAGCCCGAAGTTGTTTCGTAGTTAGACAGCCTCCCCCCTCGGCTCGTGGGCCTGTGCTGGGCCGGGAAAAGTTTCTGGCTTTGCTAGGCCAGCGTTTATTTTTATGTGTGCACTTGATTGGGTCATAAAACTTGTTGGATTTTATTGTAGACGAGTTATGGGCCTTCGAGTGGGCCCGGCTAATCACACGTAAATGGATAACGCCGGGCAACCCGTTCGAGACTGTATATCCTTTGCAGGAGGATCAGTGAGTTACTTCGGGTTTAATTTATGGCGCGCTCAAGGATTTTCGATCATCATCGCTGCAGTCGCGGGGACAATTTGCTGGCCGTGAAATTAAATTGCTGCAAACAAAAGTCCGAGCGGAATTATTTTTCTGGTTGTTGCAACGAGCAGCTTCCTCGGACTGCAGTGGCCGAGCTCATTTCCATTTTGGCCGCAGCTGGACAAGGGGCGGGGACCATGCCGAGCAAATAAATTAAAATCTTATTTATTCGCTTTTTGCATTGGCACGCAGGCCGGCCCGCCAGCCAAGACCGTCGCTTAATTAGGTAAGTGAAAGTGGCGCAGATTCCTTGGGGCCGAAGTAGGTCAATTGCTGTTGGCGTGCCCAGGCAAATATATTTAAAAATTAAACAATTCACAGAGCAGAAACAACCAGATAGAGAGGAAGAGAGGACGCAGTTCTTGAAGGATGAGCACATTCCACTGTATTGGACGTGGGCGGTAGTCTCCCTCTCTACGCTCTCGCTTGGTTCTTAAGTGTGCAGAAGTGGCTGTAACAGCGTGTGTGTGTGTGTATGACATAAATCAGTATCCTGCAATGCAGAGCAGTTGTGAGCTCGGTGCTAAGTACCCTCTAATTTAATTATGTGCTCCAAATCCCCAACAAGCCATCAAAATGTAATAACAAAAGATGCTTTTGAAATCACTCCAGCCAGTGGGACTCTGGGCCCAGACAGCCCCAACCCGGCCAGCTGAATGTGTAATTGACAAAGCTAAGCTCATTTGACAGGTGCTCTACACACAAACAATGTACACACTCCCCTCTTCCCCACGACTACAAACGATCCTTCAGGCTCGAGGCGCGGGGAAGTAGGCAACGTTTGCTGCCCTTGTAGCTGGGAATGCGTATGTGTGTGCGTGTGAATTTTCCAGCAATACTGATTGGTTCTAAATGAATATTGCACACAGTGCTTTGTCCATTTTGCCCTGTACCCGGCTGCTGGGGCATTCGAGGTTTCCGACTCTTCAGCTTCCACTTCTCTGGCATCAGCCCTACCTGACCTGCCAGATGCCTGCAGTGGAGCCCCAAAGTGCCATCGATGTGTGATTTGATTCACGATGACTCTGGATTTTGTGATATTCAAAATTCAATTTCAATTTTAACGCTGCCTACACTCGATGCCCACTTCAGAGAAGCACTCCCCGATATGTTCTGCTCCCTCTAGCCGTGGATTTCGCCTGCGCCAAAGCGCTATGCTGGCAATTTGCCTTAATTGAAATTTCATGTGTCACTGTCGTCTATTCCTCCATAAATTATTAATAATGAAGTTCAACTTAATTTAAGGCAGGCGTCGTGAAGCACAGAAACTGCCAAAGCGGCTTTTCTTGTCAGCTGCAAATTAAGCTTTTTTTCGAGGACAAGCCTCAAGCAACTAGCAAACTAAAGCCAATCGAGAAGTTGGCCGATCCCTCAGTTGTTAAGCTGTAATCTGTTAGTAAAAGTAGCAGAGAGCGGAGCGACGTCTCTAAGAGGATGAAAGAAATAAAATCTCCCGACTGCTTTCTGAATCCAACCCAAATTCATGGGACAAGCCAAGGTCCTGAGGAACTGACATATCATAAGCTGAAAGCCTGACGCCTCACTCCTCTTGCTTAGGAAAAACACATTAGGCGACGGAGAAGGCAAAGGCAGCGCCATCGGCGGTCGATGGCCGTCGTCAGACGCGCCCGATCGTCAGTCCTGTCTGCAGGCTAAGCTCTGTAGATTTATATACACTCGTCGTCCGTCGATTCCAGTCTCTGGGTGGTCCCGAGCACCTTTGACGGGGCCATAAATTTTTTAAACGCTGTCTGTTTGCGCCTGCCGGCTCCTCGCTGCTGCCTTCACCTGCGAAATTTTATGTTTTTGTGTATTTTTATATTCAGTTTCGTCCTTTTTACTGCAGGCTGACGTGGTTGTCGTTGATTTCGGTACTATTTTTACCCGCCGGTTCCTGTTTTTCGGAGCCCATAAATCTGGCCTCTGCCTTTGGCCACAGACAGAATGCCCATTAGAAGAGCACCACCCACCGACGCTGTGCCTAAACATAACAAGAAGAAATACAAGCATTTAAATTGCACATGGCAAAAGTTTTTATTATGCATTTAAAACTTCTTGATTATGGTGCTGACGAGAGATATGAAAGATGCGCCTTCGTGTGTGTGTGACAAACCTCATCAAATACATGAGCCTGGGCTATAACTTGTATCAGGTCCACACATCAGGCCGCCCACAGAGCAGCCGAAAGTTCATTTAAAGTTTTGTTGCAACCATAAATTCGAGGATCTCGACGCACGAAGAACCTTAACTAGTGTGGTCGCCTAGGGCCCGGTCGGAGTGAGGAGAAGAGCTGCAATCGAGGATTTATTTCGCATAAATCTGGCAGTTTTGAATGGAAAAGGCTGCCATCCGACCGTTCGACCGCCGCCTGACGCCGAGCCCGTCTAATTGGCCTTTTTATGCACACGAACACACTCGACATCATTTCCATTTCCAGAGCCATTTCCGTGCCAAAGCTGCAGTTTATCACTAACTATGCACATTCAGTCCACAGCCATTGGGTCCAAGTTGCACGGCAATTCAATATTACGTAGCGCCAGCGCCATGCCACTGACAGGAGGCGGCCTTCCCGCCCAGCAGGGCTTGACGGACGGACCAACGTGACATCCTCTGGCCCTTTGGGCGGCCGCGCGCTTAAAGGTACAGAGATGCACCCACAATAAGTGAGCAAAAGGCCACGCCCCTCCCTCCACCCAGCGCCTCCCTCTATGAAGGCTGCTGTGACAGGGGTACGCGGTTGGCGCACGGATTGTAATTGATTCGTTATGTGGTAATTGAAAGCACTTTCAAAGATTACACTGTCCATCTGAGGCTGCCAGAAGGGACACTTAGTTCGTGTTGGCGAACACCGTTAGGGTTTCAATTCCGCAAGCCTCCTCATCGGGTCAAAGGCCAGATGACGTCAAGAGATGCAATGCAGATGCTTTTAAAATCTGAGTTTAATACGAGTTGACTTTGAGTTGAGTCTGAGTTTAATACTGAGTTTATTAAATCAAATCTTAACTCTCATATTTTTAGCTTCATTCGCACAGTTTTTTGTTTACTTTTTTAAGTTCCTCTTAAGTTGCTTTGTATAATATAAGGAAGCCCAGCATTCGCTTTAAATTTCCGGCAGATAGTTGGCCCCGGCGAGAAGGGAGAAGTTTTATATGTCGGTGAGTCTGTGCGATTTCATAGAGGCTTTTCAGAGAGAAGTACCACTTGCAGCTTATCCGAAGTCGCCTCTCTGGAGGCCACCACGCCAAATTAAATTAATAAGCAACTCAAACCGGCGAATGAGGAATGGAGAGGGGCCGTGTTGACGCCCAATGGGCCATGAGCCATATTTCATTTTGCCATTCTTGTTATTATGGTTATAGAGATTCCCGTTGGCTGTTTTCCAAGCACAATTGAACAAAGGCCTTAGCCTCATTAAATGCTCTGCCCGATTACAACAACGTCAATAACAACACACCACACCCTGAATGGGACACAGGGCGGGCGACATGTTGTCGACTTGAAAACCAAACCAAAGAAAAGGCGAGCGAGCGAACTTTGCCGCTGGTATTGTCGTCTGTCCTGCTTAGCCGCCCCTGCCGTTGTGCATTGTTCAACAATAAAAAGCTGTTGTTCATTTTTATGGAGTAACGCCTGCCAGTCTGCCCAACAGCCAGCCAACCGGGTTAGCCCCCTTTGTCGCTGACTTGGCACAAACACAAGGCGGCCGGAGAAGCGCGCCGAGTCCCACACATTCGCAATTGAATACTCTTTTCTGAGAATGAACACAGAGCTACTGAGTCGTTATGAGTGATACAAAGTTGAAAAAGGTTGCTGGAAATATTAGATGATAGTATGTAGTGCAATCTAAATTCTTATTTTATAGGAAATGGACTAAGAGCTGGAAATCTATTTAATTAAAGTTGCAACAAAAGGATCGCTAACTTCGGCACATCAAAGTTTAATTTATCTCTATGACACTACATAAACTAAAGCTTTATATGTAATTTTAAAGAGGTGTTATTCATTTGTTATATAAGATTTAATAGCTAGATCTGTAGCCGATTTAATTTATAATCCCTTCAATCATTATTCCAAGAAAGGTTTCTCGATTCTGATCTTGAACATCCCAACATCCAACATCCCAGTATCCGTACGGAAATAGAACTAAATCAAGTGAAGAACTAGCAGTCAAGAGAGCTTATGCCTCTAAATTTAATTAATAGGAACCTTTTTCCGCGATATTTTGGACTGCAAGACCAGTTGACAGCTCTTAAAAAGTATGCCATATTTTGAACACCATTTGGTGTTCGTATAAATATGGCAACATATTAAAATTATAATAGAATACTCACATTTTTAACTGAGTGGCAGAAAAGAAAACCCGAGCTACAAATAAGGAACTATCGTATAGGAAAGAACATACTGTCCGCGGAGTCCAGAAGACCCTAAACCAAACATCTGGTTTCAGAATTTGTAGGTCCCTTGAATGGATTAAATCGTTGTAAGAAATAAAAAAATCTTCAGGCTGCAAAATTACCCGACCTATACACAGCGGAATGAGAGAGTCTTTATCTCTATAAATCTAATCCCACACTAGAAAATTTTCCAAATAAAGTCAGTTCCCTAAAACAGCGTGGGTTTTCCAGGATTTTTTTGAGTATTCATCTTCGCCCTCTCCGAAAGTACTTGGCCTACAGTTGAGCAGCCGCTCGAGAGACAGCATGTATTTGATTTGGGCGCCGGTGGGTTGGTCTGTCGGTTGGTGGGCGAGGTGGCGACCAGGCACATACCGACTGCGTCTGGGCGAGTACGAAAGTTTAGGAATATGATGGAATAATTAAAACTTGGCGCCAATTTGGGGACACACAAACGGACTGGGGCAGACCCGCCCTGCTAGCTTACGGCCCGAATGAAAGGACGTTGAAGGAACCCCAGTGCGGCATTGTCAAGGCAAACAACAAAGACAAAGGAAAAGGAGAGGCGTTGAGGATTTCAGGGGCACATAAAGCACATTGTTTACCTTACACTTTGGCACTTTGGCGGGTCCCTTGACTGTACCAGCGGTCGTAACCCACAACATTTTCAACATGCGGAAAAAAACAAACGGATTATTTTGACTGCCTGCCTGGGCAGAGTGGGTCGACTCAGTCTCTGTTCGGAGAACCTTAAGGCGCTTGCTTTGGCTAAATTATTCATCATTAATTAAGACATGAATCTGAGGATCTAAGAATTGGTACCGGTGCTTGGCTGGCAAATTCGTATCTTTGGAAACCGGAAATGCGCCGAGAACCCTCAGCCAACCCTTTTTAGTGGTGGGCAAATAAGCAAACAGCCACTGCTAAGCAGTTGCACTTAGCAGCCCAAACACAAAGAACAAAGTCAACACAATCCTGCCCCCAGCCACCGGCACGCCCGCATAGTCAATGGCAAAGTGTCGTCTTCTTGCTTAGATCTTCTGGTTGGCTGTAGGAGCCCAGGCCCGGGCTGACCCAATGCATTTAGCTCATCTCGCACTGGCGGGTGTATGGGTGTGTGTATTCCGCACAGTCTGGGACTCCTTTTCAGGGGATAATTATGTGCTCAGTGCTGGGACACACATCGTTCTGGCGGCACCTTCTGCTCAGGCATCCTTCACGTCCCCTTCAACAGCGCCTGCCACAACACGGAAATGCGCTCAGTTGCGGTTCAATGAACCTCAACGGCAGTTGTTGCTGCATGCTGCCCGTTGGAAGTTAAGCAGCCGCCCCATGGAAATGCATTAAAAATCCTTTCCACCACTTTAAAGTTGCCCGCTCAGCTCGAATCAAGGCTAGATGAGATATTTTTCTGGCTCTGATTTCGGGCTTAAGCAAAGGGTTTGTTGAATTACTAACCGTTTATTAAGTAAAATTATATCGACAGCTTTAATGCGCGATAGACAGACTGATCAGATCTATTGTTTGTCCGGAAAGGCCTCCGATTTGTGTATATTTAAATGACGCAATGCAAGATTGATCTGCTAACAATCTCGCAACGGGACTCTTCGTGGAACCGGATAAAGTTCGTTCTTTGAACGAACTAAGTTTATATTCATCAAATAAAATAATTCAACAAAAAATATTATTGAATTCTGATATTATATGTATATGATTTTCTTATTTATTTTGTTTCTGAGGCTTCTGCTGCATAAAAGTAGCAGTGGAGGACTAAAACACCACGTCCTTAAAATAGTAGCAAGGGAATTTTTCACAATCCTGTGTAAAGTTGGTTTTGTTTGTAACTCTCAACTCGAATGGCGGTACTTTAGAACGCTTCTCAGGACCAAGCTTGTGCCATAAAGGAATTAATTATGCCTCTAATACCGATAAGCTGTTTAAGGAGCCTTAAGGGTCCCTGAATTTTATAGAGACCGCAGGAAATTGAAAATGAACAGAACGGCCGTTCTATTGGGGTACAAAGTCACCTTTATTGGCAGAGGAAAAAGAAAATCTCGACAAATATTTACGATATCAAGGAGTCAAGGGAGAGATGGACAGCCTCCGATTTTTTATTGGAAACATGTGTTTAGAAAAACTCAACACATATCCTTTTTTGTAAATTTAGCACACCCGTTTTTTAGGGCCGTTATAAATCTTGGACAAAACTTAAATTTGTTCTATTTTCCTGTGTGGGCGCGCTCGGACTACCGCTGAGCCGTATTTCTCGTTGGCCGCCCACCCGCACCAGCGGTAAAGGCAAAGTGAAAAGTTTACAAAATAATCCGCCACTGGAAAGGAGTAAAGCCGTAAAACTTCTGCCCCAGTCAGTGGGTCAGCAGAGGTGGGGCCGAGGCTGCATAGGTTCTACGGCCGGGCATTCCCGTTGTAAATCCTTTTTTGTGACACGCTCAGGCGCGCACGGATGACGGATGAGCAGTATCGCCGTCAACGAACCCCGACTGGCAACTTTGTAGATGCCCGCCCGACTTTCATCTTGCAGGTGGACGAAGGGGGCCTGGGCAGCTGTCCGAGATGCTCAAGTTGGCGTGAACCTTCGACCCGACCGCTAGATTAACAGTGCTTAAGGAATTTTTATGTTTCGCTTTTTTTGACTTGGCGTTCGTCGTGGATTGCGCAGTTAACGGGCGAGCAAAAAATTGTTGCCTTGACATTCTGGCTCAAAGGAGCGACGCAAGGCGTAAGGCGTTGTCTTGACGGTGGCAAAAACATGTCAATTTCGGCCTGAATACACCTCGACAAGCAGGCGAAATGCGAACGACGAAAGGCAAAGATTTTCATCCAATTTGCAAAAACGCGCACGGTGGGCCACCGACAGAGGGACATGTGCCATCGGGGGAGAGTGGGCACGTGCCCTGTTGGCAATTCAAACATTACGCATTTTCCAATCCACCTGTGAAAATCATTTCTGTTCGCTTTTTTTGGCTTTGCTGAATATGCCCTGTCAAATGTTGGCTCAAACGTGACGCGCATCGATGACAAAATCCTTCTCCTTTCCATCTTCATTTGGCTCACATGCTAGCCAAAGGGGGTGGGAGGCCAGACCACCTTTGTTTCTTCTTCAGCATATCAGTCGAGAGCGGTGGCAGTGCATACGGTGAACGGGGGGTCCTGTTCGCTGGCATTGTCAACGCATTTCTACCCCGTTGATGCCTGGCCGCATTTGCATGCGGCACGTGCCGGGGCGGCTAGGTTGACAAACCCATCACGTAATGCTTATATACAATGGAAATGAGCAAACAAATTCGAAGCTGAAACCCGAAAAAGTTGTGCGCTCTGCAGTGGCATTCCGCAGATTCCCACCGAGCAAAGTGCCTTTCGGTGTTTACCAATTTGGTGGGGAGGATTGCTTATGGCACCAGTTGCAAGGATGCCCCAGCGCAGCCAAAGAACTTTATCGTATGCAAACTGGAACTTGAAATTAAACGAGCTCCGGCAACAATCAAAAACGCCTGTGCACATAAACTACTCGCACAATTGAGGCACATTTACATTCCATTGAGTAAATTGCGCAATTGCAAGTAGCATAAAATACTCTAAATAAATGTAATAACATTTGCCTTTACGCATCAGATCATTCACATTGCCCTGCCCATCGAGCGAGCGAGCGGCGGGCGGGCCGAGTAGAAAAATCGCATAAAAATCCAGAAACATACGCCCCCAAAAAATCAACTGCAGCCCAGCGGGCGGGGTATTGGGCGGGCACCGAGCTTACGGAGTCAAGTTAAATTGCCATTTGCTGTATTGTAGCATAAGCTGCTTTTTGGGGGCAATGCTCGGAGCTCCTGGGGATGCTTTGGTACACAAACTACAACAACAGCGGCAAGAATTTGTATTTTATTGCTACATGCGTATGGGCAAATTGCAAACTGAGCATCTCTCCGACTGCTCAGCCCGCTAGCAAAACAGTTCGACTTTCTTCAATTGTTTTTCGAACGAAGAAATGCAAATATTCCCACACTGTGTCCTGTGTAAACGAACTAAAGCCTGTCTGCTGGCTGCTACTTTGCCGGGTTTCTATTTTTGTGATGCCGAAACTTTCTCAACTTATTACTGGCATTAGCACTTTCGCCACCAGCCGGCTCTACTCTGTAAAAATTGCCACACTCCCACCCCCACTACAGGTAGGGGCAATAAAAGTGGCCCTGCCAATAGAGAGTAAGCAAGTTAGGAAGTTACACCCAAGCTAGGCCGACTTCAATGTACCCTGAAGGTTTTAGTTAACTTGATATATCTGCAGGTAGAACCCGAAATAGCGAAGCACGTACATCCGGACAGCCAGAAGGGCGGATGACAAACAGAGACATCCTTGTCTAAGATACATTCGAACAGAACTTGTATACCATTGTACCTTCAGGAATAGGGTATAAAAATGCAAATGTGCCGTGAGGCATTGAAGCGAAAATGGCGTCGAAATTGAAAATCAAAATGGCTGCGCCTAGTGACGCAAGTGCCGCCATGAATACTGAAGGATCCACAAATGCCACCGGAAATTGAGTGCGTGAAGAGACAAAAGTCGCGGCAGGTAGGCAGTCCGACTTTGCAGTGCGAAGCTTTGAGGCAAATGTCAATGTCGGGGGCGAGTGTGCGTGTCCTTTGGGCCCATTAGGGGACTGAGAGCGATGAAGAGCAATTCGATTACATTTTGAGTGGCATACTCAATTTTCAAATGCAGCATTCAAACTGTACGGTCGCCACCGGCTCACAGTTCCCCCTGAAAGTCTTACGGTCAGGGGGGTAAAGGTCGCGGAGGATATTCACCTGGCAGCCGCCGCCGAGCCCAGCCAAAAAGAAAGGTCGCCCCACAAATTACTGAAATATGTATGCGTTGGGCCAGGCAGTCATTATCATTGTGGCTGCTTTGGCTGCAGACCCCGTGTTGGACGGGCGATTTCGGCCAAAACCTGGCCAGCCATCGGAAATTACGTGTCCAGAATGTGAAACCCAATTTGGCAGAGAGCAGGGACAACCAAGAAACCCGAACAGGTGGCAGAGGTTATTCGGCCAGTTCCTTTGTGGTTTTTCAAATTGCACGCATTTGATTGCCTTATTGAAATCGACTGGCTCTGGCCGTGGCTTCATTATTATAATGCCTAGATCGTCCTTGTTGTTGTTCTTGTCGTTGTTGTTGAGGGGACAGGCTGAATTAAGGAATTCAATTATAAATGCCTTGGTCTGGGCGTAGTGGTCACCAGGCTTACGCATAAATATCTGTTCTTGGGGAGATTAAATGCGCATTTGTGGGTGCGTTCTAGGCACCGAAGCAATTTTCCCTAATTGTCCTGATGGAAGCTTTGACTTGAGCGTTCCCTTAGGTTACGATTCCGCCACCGAGTATCATCTGGGGGAATGAAATACGCCACACCTCTGTTTAAATGGACACGAAGTCTTCAAAAAATATGGGCCAATAGTCTTCTATTTCATTAAACCTCGTTTAACAGGTTTTTTAAGAGGTTCTGCGTGGACTCTGAACCGATTAAAACAAAATACATAAAACATTTATTTAATTTAGATAAGCTTAACGTAAGCAGCGTTTTTTAAACTGTTCGTTTTACTGCAAAATATGCATAAAAATAAGAAATGCGGCAGCGATAATTTTAAAAGTTAAACGAAATTTTAAAAATAATTTGCTGCCGAAAACTGCGCCCTAACAAATTCTTAAAACCTGCCTGCCTGGCTACAACCCTTAATACATTTTATAAAAATTAATTTTTAATCGTAACACAGCTTAGAATTTTTTTTTTTTTTATGCTTAGAAATATACTAAAACTTGCTAAATCCAACATCATACTTTTTAAAGATAAAGCTGACGGAAACATGACAACTCAGGTCTTATCTGTGCGCCCGCCACCGCCGGTGAAGAACGTCAAACGCTCAGCTGATCGCTTTTGCAGTTCGCAATTCGCCCAACAAGCCGAAGGTCATACATATTTTTGTAGCAGTTGGAATCCGTTTTCATTTTTTTTTAATACCCTTTTTTTACCGATCGACATTTATATAAGCGCGCGACTAGCAAGAGTTTTGGTCGACTGTTTAATGCCATAATAACAAATCGGTGTCGCATCTTCCCCAAACAGACAAGCCCCCAAAATGGCCTTCCGCCTGCGTCACCTTAATCCCAAGAAGACCCTCTTTCTGCTCTGCGACATGCAGGAGAAGTTCCGCCCGAGTATGCCACTATTCGACAACATGGTGAAAAACACCGAAAAATTGGTAAGAACGAACTTTGCCAATGGCTTATCTTAATGAGATTATCCCACGTATCGTCCGCAGACTAAGGCGGGCAAAGAGCTCGAAATCCCCCTGATTGTGACCGAACATTACCCGGAGAAGTTGGGCAAAACCGTTGCCAATCTGGACGTAAGCCATGCCGAGGCTGTGGTCAAGAAAACCCTCTTCAGCATGATGACCCCAGAAGTCAAGAGCACGATGAAGCGACTCTTCGACGAGCAGCCCCAGGACGTGGTACTTTTTGGCATAGAGGTTGGTATTTCCTTTAAATTTCTAAAGACCTTTTCTAAGCTATCCCCGGCAGTCACACATCTGCGTAGAACAAACCGCCATCGACTTGATGGAAAACAACATCAACGTGTTCATCGTGGCCGACTGCTGCTCGTCTCGCCTCAAGCAGGACCGGGACTTGGCTCTGGAGCGTTTGCGCCAGGCTGGCTGCGTGATTACCACCAGTGAGAGCATCATCTTTGACCTGATGGGCGACAAGAATCACCCCAAATTCAATACCGTGCGCCATTTAGTCAATACCCCGTCGGTGGACATGGAACTGAGTCGCATCGACTCCTCTAACGCCCCTTCCAAGCTGTAGACGGCCCACCCGCGCATCCCAGGTTGCATTTATAAGCCCCTTACACATTGAATTCCAACACAGACGTGTGGACGTGATAAACGACTTTATCTTACCTGTCATTGTTATCGATCTTTTGGGCCGCACAATAGATGCCGAGTTTGGGGTTGACTAGAACTTAAGTTGTCATTTCCGTAACTTATTCAAATGGCTGGCCGGCATTCACGACAAACAATAAACTGGCCTCCTTGATTTTAACATTTGCAAAGGACTCGTCCAGAAGAAATCCCATTTCATCGTTAAGGACCGGACGACAATGGAAAGAGGGGGTCCCCAGCCCACACTCCGGCGATTCACTCAGCTATGACAATGCGAGTTTTATGGACTCCCAGGCAACCGGTAGGCGACCAGCCGACCGACCCTCAGACTCTTCATAACTCCGGGGGGTGGTGGGCTTGCTTTTGCATTGATTATTGGGAAATCTTGGGCCGTAAAAGTTTTTATTTTTATGGCTGACGCGTGGGCGAGACTGCTATTGAATTGGCCAAGACCTGGACCACTAGTGATGGTGACCATGACCACCAGGCCTGGGGCTCTGTTCCTCCTTGCGGGGATGGGCCTGGATGTAGGCCAGTGCCCTCAGAATCGCCTCTGGAGTGGGTGGAGGGGTAGGCAAGGCGTCACCGTGGGGATGGAAGCCATGCTCGTCGGCCGTATAGGACACCTTGACTTGCTTGCCCTCCTTCGTGACATAGTGGTACTCTCCATGGACCTCGTGCTCGTCCCCAGCTTCGCCCGCCCCGATGCCATTGGTAATATCGAAGCCATAGGAGAAGTGGCCGTGGCCGTCCTCCTTCTTGTACTCCTTCATCACATGGGCGTGGGAATCGTCGTCGGTGGCCAAGCAGCCGGCAATCAAAACAGCCACAATCAGCTGAAATCCGGAGATATATTTATAAGCTTCCGAGCGAGCTCCTTTTCCCCACCGACTTACATATCTGAACATTTTGCGTTGGATGTTAGAGGGCAACTGGTGAGGATCTTACATCCGTTTGCGGCCTTTATACAAAGTTGGGGCAGCGATCTTTCAGCCTCCCGAGGTACATTGACCAGCTGACTTACATTTCGACAACCCATCGCTTTTCAAATTTATTACCTGCCCGCAATTCTTATGAATTTGCATTTTTACAACATTGTTTATTTCGTTATGAGGAATTAATTATTTTTGGGAGCCTCTACATGCGGATGAAATCCGGTTGAGTCCGCCGTGTACGTCACCCGGACTTGGCCGCCATTGCCGTCGGGTAGAAAGTACTCCCCGTGTATCCCGTTAACGTCGCCCTCGGCCGAGATGTGGATGCCGTTGCTTACCTCGTGGCCGTGTTTGAAGTGGCCCTGGGCATCCTGCTCCTGGTAGGAGGAAGTTAGCACGGCCTCCGTGTCGGCCTTGTCGGCCGTGACGACGGCAGCCAGCAGCGCCCAGCAGGAGAGCAGGCAGAATACCTGGGGAAGGCAGCGCAAGGCGACAGAAATCTGATTAGACCTCTAGCCATAGGGCGGTAAGGAAGGAAGCTTAACCCACAAACTTTAGCATTTCGAGTTTTCTATTAAAAGCCAGCAGGTCGGGCCAACGCTGCTTATATAGCCCGCCACCATCGAGGGGCGAACCGGCCCACTAAACGGGTTTTAATTAATCGCTGCTAATGACTAAAATATCGAGCTGACGATGATTTGCATATGCGGCGGCGGCTGCCACCTCCCTGGTGGCTTCTGCACTCGACAACCGCCGGCCGGCCGATGGGGCGTGGGTGACTATGGTTCGATGGGCAACATAATTTGGCTAATGGAAACTGCCGGAGGCTGAAAATTGTGCCCATATGATGAGTCATTTTATTCCTTAAGACAGAAACGAACTCCCCCCTGTGGAATTTGCCTAAGCCGACGGCAGTTTACCGGCCTTTCTCTCGAGCTTCTCTGCGTTTTTAATTTTTTCGACCAACTCGCGGTTGCCAAGGATCTTTGCGATGCCCTTGAGGACATTGGGTCTCTGGTAGGCGGACGATACGACGAGGTCATTGTTCTTAATGTCCCAGTGCATATTCTTGGGAGAACCAACACTTGGATATTCGGATACGACCTGCGCCTTGGTTTCAAGGGGATCCACAGCCTCTTCGTGGTCGCCAATGTTATCGACACCGAGATTATTGCAATACTGTTCGTAGAATTTCTGAGCCTGCTTGCTGGCCGAGGACTTCATGTTGCTCATGTCCCAGGTGACATCTAACTTGGAACGGATCTGGGCCGACACAGCGGGATCTTTGGTGGAGAAGAGGGATATAAACATGTTCTTTAGGTCGATGGGATCATCCGAGGATCTGCCCGACCGCGTCTTTTTTGTACTGAAACGTTTCGTCTTTCTTTTTAAGTGGTTAACATTCTGGGGCTGGCTGACCTGAAACTCTGCTTTGTGAGATTCCTGGGAGAGTTGGGGGCCACTCTGTAGGTCCTTGGGAAAATATCCGCGGCTTTTGAGATAGACTATGGGAGACTCCCAGCCCTTAATCAGATCGTTGACGATTTCGTTCATAGAGTTTTCGTATTTGAGGACTTTGACTTTGCCGACTGGCTCTCTGGCTTTTTGGGCCTGGTCATGGTAAGAGGGCAGTACAGCGCTTGGAACTGCGTTCGGTAAGATTGAAAATAAAGTACATAAAATAAAAAAAATTTTGAGCTTCATCTCAGTTCCTTGACGAGTTCAGCCGGGTGTTGAGTTTTGACATATTTAAAATAAAATCCAGGCAATTTCAGCTTGAAACTTTCAAAAATGTACGAGCACTATGGCCCAAGCAGCGGCCAAATATGATTACAATCTAGTGATTTTTTTTTCAGAAAACTCGCTCAATCGTTATTTCGTGCGTTCCTGTATATGCGTTAATGTATATAATTTTCTATATTAATTTCGCTACAGTTACTCAATCAAAAATAAAAAAACCCATATTTAAAGAAACGGAAAAAACTAAAATCCGTTAGCTTTTGTCAGTAGTTACGCGGCCACGCTGGCAACGCCGGTATATTCAGCTGGTTTGTAGCGTACTTATCCGGCAACGCCCGCGTGCTGCGGCGCATTTTCATTTATTTTCCGAAGTATTCTTGAGCGTTAGCAATGAAAGAAGGTAAGTCGCTTGAATACTATGCCAAACAAAATGAAAACCATATTCCTGTACACAGATCGTCGGCCAAAGAGGAGCAAACGGCAGAAACCGGCGCGCTTCGCCTCACCTCCCGAATCGCCTAGTCGAAATGCCACCATCCCCGTATCCCCCGTAACACAGACAGTCGTCGCCGAAGTGGAAACTCCAGTGCCCCAGTCGCATTCTCCTTCGCCATCAACACCACCGACGCCTCTGCGAAAGGGCAACATACTGGAGTTCCCCAGCTTGCGGGCCCGCCAGCCTTTAAGCAAGAGACCCACCCCGACCACCCTTTCCCCAAAAGATGCGAAGTCAAAGGTAAAAAAACGACGAAACAGCGATACTTCCAGCGATGAAGAGCGCTGGCTAAACGCTATCGAAAAGGGAAAGCTGGAGGACGTAGACGATGAGCTCAAGAAAATCAAGGACCCCAAGCTAATGACAGCTCGCCAACGGGCCATGTACGAGCGAACCCAAGACGCCGAACCCGCCTTTGCCGGCTTTGCAGAGGAACTAATTGCCCTGCCCACTGGCTACAAAGAGAAAGAGAAGCCCCAGACGGCTGAAGAGATAGAAAAGGCCGTGCTCAAGTCTCAGAAAAGAAAACAGCAAGCCGACGAGCGCCGTGAAAAAGACAAGCAAAAAACAATGGAACGTCTACTAAAAAAACAGGAGAGCGCCAAGCAGCGATCCGGTATCCGCAAACCAAATCAAAAACCCTCTCACCCCACCCTCACCTACCGCAACACCCTAGATGGAGTTTACATCCTAGTGCCGCCCGACCACCAGTTTCCACTAAAGCCACAAACCAGCCGACCCCCTCCCAAACCCCAGCTGTGTGGCGTGAACGGATGCGGCAAACGCAAATCGTACAGCTGCTCAAAGACGAACGTCCCGCTGTGCAGCCTCGAGTGCTACCGCAAGAACCTAGCTCTTGCCCTCTGATAGTTTTCAAATACAATAAGTTTATTGATTCATAAAAAAGTTGTTGATGATCTCTTGCTGCTCGGACTCGATGCGCTGCAGGTACTGATACTCGTTCTTCAGGCGCTCCAGGGCGATGTTCTTCTCGAGGATTTGGCTCTGGTATACCTGCTGCTCGGCCTGGCGCTGCTTGGCCATGGTCTTCAACTGGTTTTGCGTGCCAATGGCATTGAGCTTCTCCTTCTCTACGTCCTGGGCATAGTTGCTGGCCAGCTTATAGAACTGCTCGCTTATCTAAAAGAAAGAAGAGTGAAGAATCGTACGGACTGCCCGCCGCGGAACCCACCTTCTTGAACTCCTGCAATTTCTCGGCGTACTCCAGGCAGCCTTCGCGCAGCTCGTTGCCCTCACTGGCGATCCGAGGATCCTGCACTCGCAACCGGTAAATATCGTCTATATAGAGACCCGTCTTCTGCAGTTCCTCCGACATTTTGTGGAAGGAAAACTTAGCCAGCAGCTGGTTTGTGGTGGCTCCCCGTTGCTATGCCAACGCTGCCCGAAACTCGCCCTTTTTATCGAATTTTCCGTGTATTAACTTTCATTTAACAAGATCAAACGTTTCAATTACAAAGTTTCAACATACATCAGCACTACTCCGATTACATCATATTGAATTCGTATTTATGCATACACAAAGAGTAGGAGACACATTAGCGCCACACTAATTTCGTTTTAAACTGGATTATTTGAGGTTTCTAAGTGTTCGATTAAATTCCCACCATCTTGAATGGCAGCCCAGTTGACGACGGTTTATAGTTTATGTATAAAAATAGTATAAACATAGTGGTTAATGGGGGTAAAGACTTAATACTTTTGCTCTCTAGGCGTCTAAAAGAGACTTTTCTTTGGGCTTGAAGCCCACGGGTGGTAGGGGGAAATGTAAGAAATTACTCCAAGGATTGCGGAAGCATTTGCCGTCCCTGAAGCTTTCCCTTACCAGGTATTATTGTTGGCTTCTTGGATGTACGTATTTAGGGTGAGATTCCGGCAAAAGTGGCGGCCGTTTGTGACTGGCTGGCTGGTCAGGAGCCGAACCAACAGACGCCACAAGCCCCACAGTCCTGCCATCAAATCGGGGGCAGTGCGAAGCGCGGTATGAGTCAAGTGGGGTTGTTTCGCTTGTTTGACCGCAGGCGGGCCAGTCCGGTGCGTTCCTCTTCTTCGTCGCTAGTGTACTGATGCATTTTGGCACCGCTGGCCCCGCCGGCTCTAACAGACGATGTGGCCTGAAGCAGCTCCTGGTCGGGGGCGTTGCGATTCTCGTAGAGCAGCACCTGCAGTGTTTCCTCGTAGATTCGAGCCTCGGGGAACTCCACCTTGGTGTGCTTTCTATCCGTGGCATAAACAATGGAGGTGCAGCAGACCTCAGCCACCTTCTTGCCGTGGCCGTAGAAGGACCAGCAGCAGATCTCGCTGGGACCGATGACGTCTTTGATAAAGAGAATCCGCTCGTTGAAACGCAGCGACAGCTTGTCGAACAACTCTATGTTCTTTAGCAAATTGTCGTCCGATGTGCTGGTGTAGGAGTACTTGTTGTTCTGCCTTTGTACGACCAGTATGACGGCCGGCTTGAGGGAGGCGCCTATCAACAGCTGTTCCTCCTTCTGGGACGTTATTAGGGGAATGCGGCAAATGGGTTTCGGCTCTTGATGGGCGTACAGGGCGCGCTCGCACGACATGGCCAGCTCGGTGATGCAGTAGTACTTGGCTTCTGCCAGGAGCTCGGCAATCTCTTTGTTTGTCTCCGGCAGTGGCACACTTCCGTCTCGTAGGAAGTTAAGGATTATTCCGAAGTGATTGCCGCATCGATCGATTAAAATCCAACCTGTCAATGCAAGAGCGAATAAGTCAAAAAGATAAGCCCCATATATCATATCGGATTAGGAATGACTCACCCTCTGAATCTGTTAGAACCTCCATTCGCCCACTGAACATAGCACTGAGCATGGTGTCATTGTGCTTGGTGAGGGTGCCGATTGTTGTGTAGTAGAGGCGTCCGCCCACGTTCAGTTTTACATACTGTGAAACGTGGCCCTTTAGTAAAATTTTTTGATCGCCGGACATGGTTGTGTCGGAGTCCTTGGCATGAAGCACCAGTTGGTTGTTGGCGGCTGGGGATAACTGGACTTTGGTGTCTGTTTCTTCCACTTCTGGGCGTCCTACCACGCCCACGCCAGACGCGTCGATGCTTAGTTTTTGAATCTGGGAGCTGGGGAAAGGGGAAGAGCTCTTGCCCGCCGCCATCAATTGCGAATAGATTAATGGAGTTATATTGAACTTGTGTTTGTGCAGTTGAACTTTTTTCTTGCGTATTCCGTATGGAATTTATATGAAATTGGAATAATGGTGAAAAAATTGATACGCAGGGCTTTCAACTCGGCCCAAAAACAAACCGCCCATATTTTGAAAATCTTTATTTTACGTTTTTAACAAAATATTGAAGCAGCTAATTTAGAAAGTATATGACTATACAATGCGCATAAATTAACCACATATGTAATTCCAAGAGCTTAAAAGTTAATTTAATTATATCGAGGAAATCGCAATTTTTGTACGCCAAGTTGGCAGCCCGAACGGACAGCACACTCTTCTCCCTTATTGATCAGCTGATTTGCACTTATAATGAATCTCGGAACTGATTCGTTTTTTGAACGAGAAGTGAATATTTTTGTAGGAGCCATGGAGCCGTTTAAAACGACTAATAATTCGCACCTTATTGATGTGTACAGGGTGTCATATTCTAATAATAAGTATTGTATTAGACTGTAAATGCTGATCCCGCCAGCCCGCACCAATTCGCGTTTTTTCGCTCTTTCATTTTATTCTTTGGGGAGCCCGGCAGTTCGCACTTAATAATCAATCCCCTCGTTTCGAGTTCTAAATAATTTGTCGTATTTTTATTGTATGTATATGAATATGCTTTTGGATGATTTATTTAGGATTTACTGATGCTGGGGAGCATGGATTAGAGTTTGCAGTAAACTGAAACAAATTTAAATACTCATGGATTAGTGATATTTAAATTAAAAGATTTTCTGGTTTCTGTTCGCGAACTCATCAAGTGCCAAATAAGTTCTTCGATTTGAAGTGAAATGTTATAGGTGTCCGTGCTCTAGGAGCAAGACCTGAATAATGGACATGGCTGACAATTGACCCATTCAATAAATGTGTTTCAAAAAAGTATATAATTCAAACCAATGGATCGCTTAATTGATTTGAGTTCGAATTTTCTTCAGGGGAACCTTATAAATTTACGTGGATGAGACGACAGCAGACACCGGCTCGCTGCCCGCAATGCTGTCGCACTCCTTCTGTTCGGCCGCCGACGGTGTGCTGCTTATGACATCGGCAGTGGTGATGTTTTGGCCCTTGGAATCCTGCGCCTCCTCCTCAGTCTTAATTCGCTTGGACTTGCTGGCGGTCTTGTCGTTGCCCTCAACAGCTTCAGCGGAATTGTCCGGGGAAGCAGTGCGCTTTAACGCACTCTTTTCGGGTGCGGCGTCAACAGCATCACCAGCCGAGCCGGCCGCAGTCTTCTGCTGCTGTTCGAGCAGCGAGTCCTCGGTCTCGGTCGGACTAATTGTGGCCGGCAGATCCTGAAGCTTCTTCTCGAATTTCACAATAACAGCGGTCATGTTGTCGCATCCAGTACCATCGCCCATGGTATTCGGAGCCAGGCAGTTATCAAACAACTAAAACCAAAGCCATTTCAGTATTCCAGCTTATAGCAAATGTCTAAACGTAAACTTACTTGCTCGCAGATCGTTGAGAGGGGCATTTCCTTGTGGATGCGGTAGCCGACGAACTCAACGACTTCCTCGCTGGACATGTAGTTCCAGATGCCGTCGCAGGCAAGGACCATGAACTCGTCTTCGGGCTGAATTATCAGCTTCTTGATGTCGGGCAGGGCAGAGATCATCTGCGCCTCGGCGGGCAAATTCAAGTTTGCTTTGTAAGCGTGGTCTCCCAGGGCACGTGAGAGGTTGAGGCCCCCATTGACCCGTCCGTCGAGGGTGACGCGACCACCGGCGTTGACAATGCGATTCGACTCCTCCAGATCTTCGGGCTTGTGGTCCAAGCTCATCTCGATGGCTCTGCCTTTGCGAGAGACGACGCAGCGAGAGTCGCCGGCGTTGGCCACGTACAGATCGCGGCCGTGGAGAAGGGAAACTACGGCGGTGCAGCCGCTGTCTTTGCCGGGTTCTTCAATCATGTTGGCGCAGAATTGGTCGTTGGCCAGCTGGTCCTCATCGGCCTCTTCCTCGCCACTCATTTCATCGTCCTGCAAGAGACTTGGATTAGCAAATATTCCAGGAATATACTAATTAACTGAGAGCCAGCACCTCATCGTCATCATCGTCGTCATCTTCCTCGTCATCGTCTTCTTCGTCGTCCAGTTCCAAGTCCTCGTCGGAGGAATCGTCGGCTAGCGAGGAAACATTCGACTCGCCCAAAGCATTGCCATCATAGTCGTCATCATCATCTGTGGAATCGTCCTCCATTGCAGCCTTGACCACTTTCTCCATCACTTCCTTGCTTGTCGAAGAAATATCTGCCGGGATGGCTTTGGTTGTGGAACTGGGCAAACTGCCATTCTGCTTTGTCTCAGCCACATCAGTGGATCCCGAGACTGTGGCCTCCTCGGTCTCCTTGCCAGCAGCCTTGGCCTCTGACGAGGTGACACTGCCGTTCTGCTCGGATTTACCCTGACCATTGGTGGCTGCCTTGGTGGCCGCATCGGCCGTTGAGGCTGCATCGTTGCTGCTCAGAGTGGACAGGCAGCTAGTGGTGGTTTTGCTGGCGGCACTGGAACTGCTACTGCTGCTGACGGTGGATTCGTCCTCTGGCTCCAATTTACCAGCCCTAGACGAACTGGGACCCGGTTTGTCGGACACAGAGGCGGATGTGGCGGCCGCAGCGGCAGCCGAGGTAGACGATCCCTCGGGCTTTGCGCTGGGGTCCATTACAGCCTTGTTAACTGCTTCGGCGACGACGGCAGCCGCTCGGCGACCGCGTAGACTTGGTGACGTTGGTTTGGCATTGGCCACAGCCTCTGCCTTCAATTTTAAAAGATCATTTGTTTGGGGCAAGCCGGGGTATTTCTCCAGCACCTTATTCAATGGCAAATGACTCTCTTCGTGCAAGTCGGCCAGCTCTTCAGCATCTTCATCACCATAGGTCTCGCCATCTTCTACTTCGTCGGGCAGGTTGTGCTCCCCAGCCAAAATCTTTAAAATGCCAACCACTGCTGGCTCCAATAGGGTCTTGTCGAAGCCCAAAAAGGCCTCTTTCAGGGACTTCTCCATTTGGCCGGCCTTGTACGTTTCGAGCGCTTTAAGGAATTCAGGCAGCTTGTCGGCGCAATACTGAGCCACCTCAGCCCCGCCGTGGCCATCGTAGACGGCAAAGAACGATGTGTTGGAATCAAAATTCAAGATTGCATTGTGTGCATCCTACGCCGCAAAATGGACCAGACAAGAGCACAAATTAATTATATGAGAAGGCAGACTGTGGAGTCCTCACTTACCTCTTGGCTGTTGCGCCAACCTTGCATGGAACTGGCCCCTACAACGAGATATTCGTTCGATTCGTCTGTGGACGTTTTGTCCGTTTTCGGATGCGACAGGTAAGCGCCCATTTTAACGAGCAACTAAAACACAAAAAGAAGGTTGCAACGACGCAAAACAATCGCAGATCGGACGCGGCTGCTGCTCGAGGGCGGAAAATCGATGCGCTGTCAACGACGCACGTGCGGGGGGTGCGTCGAGGGTGTACTTTTCGCGCCACCGGCAAAAAAAAAAAAGAAAACTACCGCTTCTGGTGCCTAATTTAACGACTGCTTAATGCTTGTATGCGTTTTTAATTTTTGATATGATTATATGTCTTGGATTGTAGCGAATTCTCTTTGTGCAAAATAATCTGTGTGATTTGTCCCGAACTTTTTTCACGCGTTTCTTTCGCAGCGTCTTCCTCGGTGTGTATCTCGCGGGCCTGCCTCGATGTGCAAATACGTGCAAATTTTTTCGCAACCCACTAATTAATCTCGCTTTTCAAATAATTGATAAATAAAGAAGGAAGATAAAATACATACGTTGCTAAGTTTTCTTCTCGTTTTTCTTTTCTAAAACAAACCAATTTTCCAACCGCACCGCACGCAATAATAAAGCGCACTAACACACTGCAGGCTGACAGTAGTAATCGAAGGCGTTTTTTTAAACATCGATAGGTTTCCCAAACATCGATGTATTTGGCAGCCCTTTTTATTAATTCTTCTTGTTGATATATGTATAAATATATTCATTTTACTTGTGGTTGCGCTGAAAAAACGTACCGTACGTAACGAAATCACTCACTAAATAATACTACCGACTATGACTATCCGGAAAATTCAGTTATAATGCGAATTGAAAAATATATAATTTCATTTATTCTTTCGATTTAGAATCATTAAAATATAAGAAAGCTCCAGGGGTTAGCCGAAAATTTAAGCTTACCAATCTCAAATAAATATATTTCGTTATATTGGTTGTTTTATTTTAAACTTCAGAGTCTTACACATCGATGTTTTAAAAAATATCGAAATTGCCGATACTTTGTTTATGTCATATTTTTAAAATCATCGAAATATCCTTGTTAGGAAACATGCTCTGACTCTAGCACTATGGTAATTTGCACCATACTTATACAATATAAAATTACATTTCTTATTTGACTGGGTGTAAAACTTCATTAAAAAAAGAAAGAAATGACTCTAATTTCTCCCTTAAAAAGAACTTGATTGAACCGTTTTTGGTGTAGCTTTGTGTTGATCCCGCTGCTTTATATAAAAGGGACTAAACAATAAAGAGCAATTCAACTTATTTTGGCGCCAACATAAATTAAATAGGTTTGATGCAACTTCGATTGAACTTATACTGGAAACCAGGGCTGGAAGCGTAAATCGGTTGCCAAAAATTATTAGGCTCGGTATCAGCCAGCTTTCCGTTGCGGAAACTCAGTTTTCCGCTTTTTTCTGTTCAGTTGCATAGCAGGCGGCCTTAAAGCGGTAGCTCTGCTTACCGCAGAATTTGACTTTTCCTCCTATTCCATTCGATCGTACGACCGAACTGCAAATGAGCCCGTCGGCCTCACGAAAGATCCGTCCGAAGGTCATACACAATGCAAATGAATAGAATACATACGTCGAGCAGAGTTGATGCTTCCAAATTTAATGGACAGAAGTCGGGTATCCAAAAAACAAATAAAGTAGTAACAGTCGAGCTAGCCCGCTGTGATATACCCTGTACCTGGGGCTTGAAATCAAAATAATTTCACTAAATTTAAAAAACAGCCACGGTTTTTCTTTGACTCCCAGTCCATTCACTCGCCAATCTTTAAAAGCTAGCAAGTGTTCGGGCCACGGTTTTTATTTCCCCACCCCCTAAACTTTGACTTGAAGTTACTCCGTTGATTATGAACGGAAAATAACAAATTTGGTACCAAACTAAAGGTATTTTTATTCTCCGCCGTCCTTCCATACAAGCTTTTGGTCTATTTTCACAATTGTAGCTATTAAACAAATTTATATGATTAGGTCGGAAAGGGGGCGAGGCATCGAAAAAGAAAAGATAAACTCGATCTGCCCGCAGATATACCGAGTCTAAATTCCAAATTTGGTTGCTCTGGCTCCTATAGTCTCTGAGATCCTTTTGTTTACACGGACATACGGAGGGACGGACAGACAGACGGACAAGGCTAGATCGATTTCTTTTTTGGTTCTAACCACATTCGAGTTAACTTTTTGGAGGCTACGACGACTTACATACATACATTTGCACAAACACATTGGACCTTCAGGTACCTGAACATCTTAGAACATTGGGAATAAAACAGAGGCCGAAAATTAGCCTATTCAGTTAAAGTTTTGTTTTAAATATTTTTAGCATTTTATTCTCTTTAGGTTTTTATTTCATATTTTTATTGATTAATTCTATTTTATTGATTTCAACAAAAGTTCTTTCGACTTACGAGCTAAAATATAATTTATAAAAATAAGTTTATCAAGTTTTAGTAAGGCAAAAAAGCCTTTTCTTGATTGGCCCCCAAGACGTCAAAATTTTTATAAGCATATTCACCTTGCATCTTTAAGATGACCTGACCAAAGGTTGGCCTGCCATACGAGTGGATGTGTGGAAGGGGAAGCTTGCTTCGCAGCTTTCTAATTGTATCCATAACTTTATTTGTTCTCCTTGGGCCGGAAGTGGCACTGGCGGTTCATTCCTAATGAGGACGCTGGACTCCCCCACATAGATTGGCCTGACTGGCATACGTCAGAGGGCAAGAATGAAAAACAAACATAATAAAGTTATGGAGAAAGGGCCCACGTAACTGGCGCTGATTAGAAAAGTCCTCAATGAAAGTCTGATGGCGCGTATCGAGAAAAGGAATGGATTTTTAATGTACAAATCTAATTGGTACTTGTGATAAAAAATTATCTATTCGGACGCCCACGAACGATTAGATTGCCCGGCACTTAAACGAATTAGGAAACCCCGAAAGTCAAACATTTCACCACAAAATGAAAGCAGGATTAACCAAGGTGCATCCAGCCGAATGCAAATTCTATTATACCCATTAACACCTGATAACGAAATGCTCGCACCACTTTTACCGGCCGCTCTAATTTTAGCTTCCAAAACAATCCCAGCTGTACTAATTTGTTCCCCCAAATATCCAATGGGCCGATTAATTACCGAATCTTCCGATCATAAACGAAGGTCATGGGACACCCCGATCAGTTCGAGCCAGAGTAGCACCCACACCGAAGCCCATCTACTCGCCCACGCGGACCCACAGACACATCAGGACGAAGCTCCGCTGCTTGTCTGTCACGCGCCGCTGTCGGGCCGTCGATATAAAAGCGATGACTGGTGAAGGATGCGCACATTCACATCGGTCGAGTTCGTGCGAACGTTACTCTGCGAAGAGGAAGCAGGTCCTTAAGTGCAAGTGCTAAACGTTAACTAAATCAAAATAAAAAGTGTAAGTCTTAAAAGTAAAACGAATAAGGAACATAATTAAAACCTACCCCTCAAGGGTATAAGGTATAAGACCCTACTGGAGAGCTTCTAAGCACAACGGGACTTTTGAGGTTTCCGATTACTAATAACCTGGCACGAAGTCAAAATGAAGTCAAAGGAATAATTGAAGTCCAGTGGAAGTTCGTGTTTTTTTGACAGACGTCAATCATTATTTAAATATAAAATTAATTAATTTTGCAAGTGGCAGGAAGTTGCGGGCGTTTGAAGCTTCTGGAACTGCCACGTGATTCCCCCAACTCTTTTCCGCCGAAAATTTATGATTGCCCAAATTAGATATTGCCATCAGATACGAAATTAGCTTCTGATTGAGCTCCACCCACATAATCCCTGATAAAGCAGCAGCTAAAAGAATTTCGGCAATCTGGTCATATCACGAAAATGTAACGGTAATCAATGAATCAGTCAATGACCAATGTCAATTGCTCATCGGCCCGTCCACAGAAATCCTGAATTCCACGAAGCATTTTTGGGTTTGTATCTGAACAGGAAACGCAAAACTCCATTAATTGCCATTAAGCATTATGTACGGCGATTGTCTGAAATTAAATGTACTTTTTTATTAAGATTAGTGTTCAATTTACTTGTGATGCTGGCCAAGGCGCAGCGGTCTCAGCTTCTGGTTTCTTATTCCTTTAAATCGCACACTTTGGCTGACCCACAAATTAAGGAACCTGTCGGCCTAAATAATCTTCCCCGCCGCACCCCCTCCTCCCTGCCGAAATGGCTCCCAAAGCGGCAAGTCACCACGCAGACGGCCAGCCGAATATTCGGGCTAATTTTCATTTCTGTTTTGCTAAACTCCTTCCCTGGAACGGGAAAGGCACACCCCAAAGAGACCAGAATTCCCCTGCACTAAAGCAGTCTGTGACTCATTTTGGGTAAAAATTGGAGGTGCCATTTCTTTTGAACTGATGTCCAATTAATGAATTCCTGGCAAGCCGGCTCCCTGACTGGTTGCCAAGGTGCCAAGGTAAGAAGGAGGGATATTTCTGCTTTTTTCATGCGCTTATCTCAGAAGGTTTATTCTAGCCAACATAATGTGCCCACCTGCCGACCTACAGCCAGGCTGAGGCGGGCGCTTTACCGTGGCTATTGCCACTTACAGCGAGCCAGGGTCCAAGGGTCTCCAAGTTGGGCACATGATTCGTCCCAGCGGTGATGGGGGCAAAAGCGGTGTCCTTGGTCAGGGTCAAGTGGTGGGCGGCACCCGCATTGTTGTTACGGGAGTACTGGCCGAATTTGGCGGCCTCGTACTCGGTCTTCTGGATCTCAGCGGCAGCCGCATGGGCAGATCGCTGCAGGGCAGCCGCAGCCTCGGCCTCTCGGGCGGCAGCTATGCGCTGCTGATGAGCCACCGTAGCCTTGGAGGCGGCCAGGCGCTGCTGGGCCAGAACCACCGACTGGGCAGCCGAGGCGGCCTCGGACCGTTGGATGGCGGCGGCTGCCTCCGACTTTTGGGTCAAAATGGCCGCATGCGTTTCCTTCTCCATGGCGATGCGCTGCTGGTTCAACACGTTCTCCTTGGCCGCCTGCATTTGCTGCTGGGCGATGAGGACATTGGCCGATGCCTGCTTGGCGGCAGAAATGGCATTGGCCACCTCGCCCGGGGAGGGGGCTCCAATAACGCCGCTGTGACCGCCGCTCCAGCCACCGCTCCAGCTGGGAGGACTCGACCAGCTGCTGCCGCTGCCCGGCCATCGGCCACTGCTCGCCACCGAGGCCCAAGGACCCGAGGCAATGGCGTTGGAGATGCTGGCCTCGGCCAAGCTCAGGCTGCGCTTCGGTAGCGTCTTCTCGGTGACACTGGACGAGGAGGCGGCTGTGCAGGCCGCGACCAGCACGACCAAACAGCCGGTTTGATAGATTTCCGATAGCGACATTGGACTGATGTCGTCTTGGCTGATACTGAACATCAGGGACCACGGCTGGGCTATTTATGGTAACTCTTCAGCCAGGGGGTCACGTAGCCTTTGAGCGGGCGTCAAATTGGCGGCTTTCGCTGGGGCCCAGCTGACTGTGCTCGTTTGCTGTTGGCCACGTTTCATTAACAGGAAATGAAAGGCGTTTCTCTAACCGATGTGATCTGGCTAGTTTGCTCGAATTAGCCCAATTTTTAAATTGGTCATTGATTTAATTTAAGGGGCAGGCAGCTTTTGGGCTTATGCAATCTTCGCTCTAGAGCGATGGTAATTTTTGTCTTGTCTTGCTTTCCGCAGATCTTGCCCAGTCCTCCTCACCAAAATGTCGGCTCTCTCAGGACAACTGCTGTTCTCGGTTTTCGTGGCTTTGGTGATGGCCGCCTGCACTCTCGCCGCCGTTACGGATCAGACGTTCTCCGACAATCCCTATGGGAAGGACAACAGTTCGTACAGCAGTGGAGGCTAGGTGGTGCAGAGAGTAATCCTTCAATCCTTCCTGAATCCTTTCAGACCTTACGCCGCAGAAGAGAACGGCCTTCTTTTTGGGCAGTCGCTATGGCCGCTCCAACGGTGGCAACCCTAGCCGACCTGCCAATGCAGGCAGCTCGAAATCGCGCCGCCTGAGCGTTGCCCCACGGAACGACCGATTCTTCCTGGGCTCTCGGTACGGCAAGCGCAGTGGGGAGTACCTTTCGCCCTACGAACAAACCAGCTTTGGCCTGGAAAGGCCCAGTAGCGGGAACTCCAAACTGGGAGCCTCGGACTCTTTAATGGCATGCAGCTTCACCGGCATCGGAAACTTCTATCGCTGTCTGAACAGCGAGGAACTCGGAGCTATAATGGCCACCGGTCAGTGGGTCCCTGAGGACGAAAGCTCGGAGGGCCTCTCAGCTAACCCCGAAGAGGAGGACGTTAAGTAAACAGGACAGAGGATCGAATTTGGCTTCTTCACAAGGCACTCGACTTTGACTCCGTTCCCTCAACCCTCAGCTCCTCCGTCGTCCATGATAAATGGTGGTTATTGGTTTCCCCCCCATTGTCCTTAAGTTTGGTATTAAAATTTTTCAACGGGCTGGTAAAAATTTTAATACTTCCTCAGTGCTGTGCATAAAATAACACACCCTGTACACATTAATGACTAGTATATATATATATATAGATCCATGTCCAGCCATGGAAATCCCCACTCTGGAATACACGCATTTGACGGGGCACCAACTGACACACCGAGCAACCCTGAAATCTAAGCTAAACTTAATATGCAATAAAAAGCAAAATGGAAGCAAGGCAATCAAATCTCGGCGGTGCAGCTTAGTGCCAACTTAATTATAGTAATACGAAGATTTCTCGGGCGAGCGATCTAAAGATCTGTTATTCAGAAATATTGCAGATAAGAGAGATATTTAGTGCGCTGAGCTTTAATTTCCTGTATTAAAAAGGTCTAAAAAAATGCAAAAAAAAACATGGCAATGGATACAGAATTGAAAAACTGTTCGGACCTAATTCACAGATCTTGATAAGTCGGTTTAGGGTAAGGAATCGGCTTCCAAAAGTTAATCGGTCTTATAGGCTCGAGTAAGGGCTTATTTTATCCTTCTTTCCCTGAAAATTTTAAAGTTGCATGCGCGTTAATTCGTTGCCAACGACAGTGGATGTGGATCCTCTTTCCTTTACAAGCAAACGTCAGGACATATAGACAGACCGACAGTGCGTTTTCTTTTGGACATTTAGACATATTGGTTATAACTTCAGGGACTCCGGCGACTCCCTACAAACTGCTTTAAAAATAGTAAGCAACATTTTAAGATCTCCCGCGCCCTGCAAAGTAGTGTGCGCCATCTGAGTATACTGGACAATACATTCTCATCCGTCTTTGGTCCCCAGTTCCGAATACACTGTGTATGAGTTTAGTGGTTTATGCTTTATATGCTTTTGTGCTTTTACCCTATGGCTACATTTTGCAGGCGTTAGAAGCTTATTGCTCCCCGGTAGAACTATCATAGGCCTAAACTATATTTGCGGCTGGCCGACACAAGTGCAAACATGGATACACTGCACTCCTGAGGCCAGAGAACTATCCAAGCGGCTTGTGGGCATTTTGTGATTCCTCCCGGCAAGGACATATTAGCATTTTATGGAGGGATGCGTTGGGAGTAATTTGCTTCATCTTTATGGGACAGGCCTGTCGCTCCCCATGCCTCCTTACTAACCTCATCTTGATTGAGGGATATGCAAAATTAAAGAGCCCCAAAGTGTGAACTTGAGAGATGGGAAAAGTAGTAATTTATTTAATATTCTTTGCAGCGACTTTTGAGCTCACTTGGGCCGCCCGCATTACAACTTTTCGGCGGTGAGGACAAGGCAGCGGGGTGACAGCTTCTCATCGAAGAGACGCTCGTAACGGGCGAAGAGAGGGGTTTGGAGCTCTAGTGCGGCTTCCTGCAGGTGCAGAAGGCGGTCCAAGAGCACGATGTTCTCACACAGTTTCTGAAGAAAAAGAGGCGATAATTGAGCAGCGGATAAAAAAAACGACGCGACTTGATTACCTGCATGGCGGTCTGAACGCAGACCAAAGCCTCGGCCAGTCGGTCGCCCGAGCTGCCAGGATATCTCTGCATGATAGTCTGGAACCTGTCCTGGTGGGATTGTTCCCATTGGACGGGCTTGTTGGTCTGGAGCGAATGCAGGTCATAAGTATTTCTCAGTTCCTCAAAAGTGAGTTGGCCCTTCGGTGGGGGACTCCTCTTCTTTTTGGGCCGAACAACCGTCGAGTCGTCGACCAAGGCCTCGGCCAGGGCTCGAGCGAACAGCTGGCGGCCATGGAGCTCGTGTTGCTCGGCCGAGGAGCGCCAGCGGGCGCTTGTCGCCTGGCAGGCCAGGCGCATAAATGAGCGGTTAAGAGAAGCCGCCGTCGTCGCCGGATGCTTGGAAAGCTCCTGGCAGAGAACGCGGCTCAAAGGAAAGTTGGTAAAGCCACTCAAAGGCCCAGGCTTCAAGGACATCAAGTGGTAGCAGCAGGGCATAATGAGCAACCTTTTCGCCTGTGGAATTTCCAAGAACAAGCGCATGGCCGTGATGCTCAAGTCCGCGCAGGCATGCAGACCAACCAGGCCGATCCCCAGCGTTAATGAGGGCACCATACTGGCTGCATGGCCTTGAACCAGCTCGGCAGATCCCTCGCCTATCAGGGCCTTTTTGTAGACAATCGAATTCTGATCGGTTGTCGCTATGAACTCGCTGCAACGCTTCTGCGCCGCGTGCACCCGCGCACCGTCGACTTCCATGCCCAAAATGCGGTACTGCTTGTTCTGCTCGTAGAGCGCTTCGCTCAAGTAACCAAGCCCCGAGCCGAGGTCGACCAGCAGCTGGGTATCGTCCTTGCACGCTGCGTGGATAAACTCGGCCAGTCTGTGAATTTCATGCGCCTTCTTCGGCGACATTTTCAGTCGTGTTTTCGGTTCGGCTTCCCCTTTTCTGTGGGGGAAAACCGGGGTGAGCTTGGCCAATGTTCGACGGAAGCAAGTCACGGCTCCCTCACAGACTCCAGAGCCTTGATGGACCAAGGGAAAATCATTTAGCTCTTCGGTGGGCAGGGAAAGGAAGTAGTGCTGAAAGGCTCGCGGCATGCAGTTCAGTCCACCGTCCCTGAGGCTCAGGCTGTGAACGTTGGCCTCACGGTAGGCCCAAGCGTGCGAGGAAAGGAAATCCAGGGCAGCGGAGAAATAGGCCTCGGGGGTCGAGAACGCACTCGGCAGAGCCATCGGTCTAAAACAAGACAAGGTGTGTTTATTGAAAAGTCAGAGGGGGAGGGGCAAGAGCCCGTTTGGCTTTCTTATTTCAACAAAATCGAGAACTACCAACGAGAAAACAGAGCACGTAAACAACAAATCACTTATCGGCTAAACTATATACAGTCGGAGGGGGGTCTTCCCTTAAGCGATAACTTTCCACTTTTGCTTTGTCTCCTCCTCCAATTTATCGTTGGCCGGACCCAAAATACACTTGCCGAAGTGTTTTGGCTGCTCCTTGAAGTACTTCTCGATGGCACTGCGCAGCTCCTCGACGGTCACGGACAGCATACGGGAGCGGTACTTCACGAACATCTCCTGCGAGACCTCGTACAGGAAATAGTCAATGCCAATGTTGCCCGGGGCTATGGGCGAGTCCAGCTGCTGGAGCACGCCCAACTTGGCCTCGAACAGGGTCTGCTGGTCGAGCTTGTCGCTCTGGGTCTTCAGCCAGTCGTAGGTGTTGTCGAAGGCCTCCAGGGTCTTCGTGGAGTGCGGGTCTCTGTAGCTGTAGAAGCTGAAAATGCCGTCGGAGCTGATCTTGGCGCCAGCCCCGTAGGCCCCGTTCTGTTCCCGCACCACCGGCAACAGATACTTGGCCGAGAGCAGCTTGGCCAGCACCCGCAGCGTGGGGTGGTCCGGATGCAGGTATGGCACAGCAAAGAAGGCCTTGGCGCAATAGTTCACAGGAATATTCATGATGTAGTGCTGGCAGCTGGGCTCCAACAGACTGAGGTCCTGGCTCGCCACGGACTGGCCTTCCACGCAGGGCATCTCATTGACGAATTGCTTGTAGAGGTCCACCGCCGAGGGCTGGAAGTTCTCGGAGGTGTTGATGGCCGCCCTCAGGTTCGATTTGTTGAAGACCTTCTTTCCAATGGCCTTGAGGCGATCCCGGATCTCATCCGTGCTCACTTTCTGGGTAAATTTCTTCATGAAGTCGATGTGGTCGACGCCGGAGAGCAGGGACTTCAGCTTGGCGGCATCGGTGACCAGAGCAGCCGAGCTGAGCATTGCATACAAGTGACCCGAGCTGGCGATTCCCACCGAAATATTGGACATGTAATTCTCGATGAGCATCTTGAGGCGGTCCGTGTCGTCCAGCTTGAAGTTGCAGAGCAACTCCTGGCACAGGGCAAACATGTCGGGCACATTCTTGTCCAGGGCATGGGTGTTCATAAGCAGACCCAGGCGGTAGGTCTTGGCGTCCTGCACGTTCTCCACAAAGTTGAGCTTGAAATCGATGCCAGCGGTTTTGGACAAGACCAGCTTGTCGAACTCACGGAAGTCATGGGCCTGGGTGCCCATGTCGTTAATGACATTGCAGAAAAGGGGGATGAGCATAACCTCCTCTCTGGTAAGGCCGGTGATGTTGAAGAGGCACTTGAAGTAAGTGATGTCGTTGGTGGGGACGCGGCATAGTTGGGTGGGCACATTTTGAATGTTTTTGCGGGAGATCTTTGGCCATTTGGGGGGCTCTTTGACATCGACCAGCGTGAGGCAGGGCAGTAACTCCGTATTCGGCACAGCCTTCTGGGAGGCCTCCAGTTTGAGGCCGTTCTGATAGACTTCCTCTCTCTTTTCTTTGTCAAGGGCATCTACTTTTTGTTTAAGCATTTCTGCCTCGGCCTGCTTGAATTTCTCCTCGTCCTCATCCGGGGACATTGTGAGTGTGAGCTTGTGATTGTTGTTCACAAAATACTTGGTCATCTGCTCCTGAAAGAAGCACTTGTTCTCCTTCAAGTTGTTTCTCAGCTTTGCAATCATTTCGGAGACTTTTAAATTTGTCACCACATCGCCGTCATGATTCCACAAAGCAGTTGAATTAAAAAGCAACGAGTTGCCGAAATGAGGACTCTGGTGCTTGATGGACAGCTCCATGTTGTGCAGCACACTCTCCACGTGCTGGGCCTCAAAGCCGTCCTTGATCACAGCCTCTACCGTCTGGTCGAACAGCTCGTTGACCTTCTTGAAATCGTCCACCCGCAGATCCTGCAGCCCCACCACGAACATGGAGTCCTTGCAGTCGGCTGCGTAGCCAGTGCTCTGGTTGTAGCCTCCCGAAAAGTTCGGCTCAATGAGACTCTTGTAGAAGGCGGAATTGGGCCCGCGTATGAGCACCTCGGACAGGACATTCAACTCAAAGCATTGCTGGATATCCGTCAGGTCGCTCATCAGCAGGGCAATGGCAATCTGGTTCTGGCGCTCGAATGGAGCTCCCATGTTGTCGAAACGGCTAGAGATATGCACGTTACGCGCCTGGGGCCATCTGGGTTGAGGGGGAATCCTGCTGTAGGCAGTGTCAATGCAGTCGTGATGCGAGAGGTATTCCTTGTCTACTAGGGCCAAGGATTTCTCCAGGTCGAAAGAGCCGTAGCAGAAAATACGCGCGTTACTTGGATGATAGTATTTGCGGTGGAAGGCCACCAAATCCTCGTGGGTAAGCTTTGGTATCTCCAAGGGATTGCCGCCAGAGACATGACGGTACGTGTGATCGGTCAAAATGTTGTTGAGCAGCTTCTGGCCGAAAACCTGGGCGTTCTCTGAAAAGGCGCCCTTCATTTCGTTGTACACAACGCCCTTGATAATGATTTCGGAATTGCGATCGTGGAGATCCTTGTGTTCAAGCCGCCAGCCCTCCTGGAGGAAGTCCAGGTACTCCAAATTGGGTCTGCAATCAAGAAGGAGTTCCATCACTTTTAGCGGTTCTGTTTATCCGAATGCCAGCTTACCTAAACACTGCGTCCAAGTAGATGCGCTGAAGGTTTCTAAAGTCCACTTCGTTCATGGTCGAGAACGGGTAGAGGGTATAGTCCGGCCCAGTCATGGCATTCATGAACGTGGCCACGCTGCGATTGAGCATTTTGAAGAACGGATCTCTGACTGGGTACTTCTTGGAGCCACACAAGGCCAAGTGTTCCAGGATATGTGGCAGGCCCGTCGAATCGAAGGGCGTGGTCCGAAAGTTTATGGAAAACACATTGTTCGCATCATTCCTATCCAAATACCAGAACTCAGTTCCCGTGCCCTCGTGCCGCAGCGTGTAGGAGGTGAGTTCAAAGTCGGAAATGTGCTCGACACGCTCGCATTGGAAACCTTGGTACACTTTGCCTTCGCTGCATTTGTGTTCTCGCTGAGTCAGGATGTGCGGCATGCCAATCTGGGAGGCACTGGCTACGGGCTTTGGATTGGCCACACCTACCAAGTCCTCGATGGAAGTCACATTTTTACAATTCCGTCTAATGGGCTGGCGGGCAAGAACGCCGGGTCTGGAGCGCGATGCATGAGGGATCGCCCTCAGCCACTTAACACTTGACAGCATTGTACTGTTTTCTGAAGGCAGCGAAGCCGGTTCTGGTTCTACAAATGAGAAGTACACAAGACATGTGGGTACATCGAGAGCAAGAGGCAGTTGTGAACGCCAAAAGTAGAGTAAAACCGAAACGAAGGCAAGTTACATCAGCAAATTTTTGTGTGCCGGCAGTTTCAACAAGCACACATTTGTTGTATGTGCTCGGAGAAATTTTACATTTCTGAGTAAACCGACTGACACTACTCGCTACACACAAACTTATTGTTCCCTATACAAACTCGCTGCAAAGTATAAACTTACCAAACAATTTCAAACTTCTTCGGTTTCCAATTTCCGGCCACACCAAAGCCAAAGGGAGATGAAGTGTTTTTTAGGCCAATCAGCCGGGCGTAGGGATGGCGACAGGGCTGCTTGGGAACATATCGATAGTTTCATCTATGCATAAATTACATATCACTGAAAATAAACAGCGATATCCGTTATATGCAGGGTCCTTTAATTGTTCTCCAAATTTCATGTACGAGAAATTCGATAATTCGATGATCGATATGTTAAGCAGTTGGCAGCCCCGTGTGTGCAATATTAGTTACACCTTTTTTTCTTTCTTCAGCTTCCTTCACATTTCATCCTTCGGAACAAGCATAAGTACCAATCGCATCAGCGTTATCGAGGCCGATTACAGACAATTTTCCGCTACATTTTAATGTCCACCGAGTTGGCAGGCCCAATACTCGCCACTCGGTAAGTTTGGCTGCACACCGAAACAATCAAAACAAAACAAATCAAAATAAACAGCGATAACGAGAACGACCAGCCCGCGGTTTGCTAGAAGTTGGCTTCTAAGGAATATGGCCAGCGACCCTATGTACTTTGAGGGCCCCAGCTCACGCAGGAACCTACGCCAAAGACCAAGGAGAACCGATGCCGCCGACGAACATCCTGCCGCTGACGGGGAGAGACCGAAACGAAAAGGCAAGCGGAGAGTAGTCCACCCGGCAAAAGGCACGGCCTACGATGAATACGGCAATGTGCGGCACAGCGGCAAGGATGCCTGCGACTGCATGAGCCGAGCATGCGATGGTTGCTGGTATCCATGCCGCTGTTGTGGCTCCACAAAATGCGGTCCCCAGTGCCGTGTCAACAGAAAATTCTTCTACGAGGGCATCCTCTATGACGGCAAGGACATTTCCGTAACGAACCCGTATCTGGATTACAAATGAAACAATGCATCCCATGCGACAAAGCGTTCATCTTAAACTTATGTCTCATTTTGTAAAGGACCTAAAAAGTCCTGGTCATTGCTTAAAAATAAAACCCCTAACGCATTCCGCTGTCCGCCAGCTCCCTAATCTTGCCAGGGCCTATCTAGCCGCTCTCGTGTCCTATCAGTGGGCTGCGCCGGCTTTATAGTCCCATATAATTGTTTTGGCGGCCTGTTCTGCTCTGCTGGTGATTAAATAGCGCGAGACAGTCTCAATTTTACTCAGTTCGAATTTAATGCTCGAACGAATCTGTCGTGCCAGGCGCACTTGTTCCGCCCACCTACAGCCTCCCTAATTTCATCTACAATAAACCCGATAAAGCCAACCGGCGGCCAGCAGTATGTATTTCGTAATAGCTTTGATCTTGATTGCGGTGTGCGCCGTTTGCCTGGCCCGCCTGAGGAGAAACTTTGATGTGTTGTCGTGCTGCCGGCGATTCAAGAGCGCCGACGGATCGCCCATAGAGCAGACCGTAGCCAGGGGCAAGGGCAATACCATTTTCGGGAACACCTTCGACACTCTGGGAATGAACTCGGGTGAGAAAACCGCCATCACCCCTCGACTGCACCGTGGAAATGGCTCAATTTGATAAGAACACCTTACATCACAGAGAAACTGTTCTACTACTCGCGGGACTACGCCGCCGAGCTGAAGCGCAGCTATATACAATACGTGTTCATGTTCCCCATTTACAATATAATCGATGCCAGCGATGCGGAACTGGTGCTCAGCGACAACAACCTTATATCGAAGGGCGACATGTACCGGTTTTTGCAGCCGTTCCTCAAGAACGGACTCCTAACCAGCACGGGTAGGAGGGCCACTCGCTGCCAGTCATTTGCTAGATTGTCTAAACTGGGTATTTCCAGGACCCCACTGGCACGGGCGCCGCAAGCTGCTCACGCCGGCCTTCCACTTCAAGATCCTGGAGCAGTTCCTCGATGTGTTTAAGTGGGTATTGCGCCGATTGCGGCCAGGGACGTTGATTTTCACGGCATGCATTTTAGGCAGGAGAGCGAGAAGTTCATTTCGAACCTCAGCCAGCTGGCCGACCGCAGCGGCAGTCCTTGCGAAATCAACCTAGACGAGCTGATTCCCCGGTTTACCCTCAACACGATTTGTGGTAAGCTTGGGTGGGGGTTCTTGTTATCGTGCCAAAGCGCCTAGTCACTGTGAACTTGCGAAAATAGAAACCGCCCTGGGCGTGCGCCTCGACGACTGCTCGGACGGCGACGAGTACCGGAAAAACATCACCGTGGCCGAGCACAGCTTCATCAACCGGGTGATAAGTCCGATTATGAACAGCGACTTTATGTACAATCAGTTTGGCCACGGCAAGCAGGACGTGGCCACGCTCAAGAAACTGCACGCCTTCTCCAGCGACATCATCCGAAAGCGCCGGGAGAACTTCGACGAAAGCGGGGCCCGGGCGGCCCAGGACTCGGACTCAAAGTGAGCAGATCTCGAGGGGAAGAGCTTCAAAGAAATGTTTTAAATTGGGCCATCTGCTTTCCAGTGAGCTGAACACCAAGCAAAGGTTCGCCATGCTGGACACCATGCTGCTGGCCGAGAAGGAAGGTCTGATCGACCATGCAGGCATCTGCGAGGAAGTGGACACCTTTATGTTCGAGGGATTCGACACGACCTCCATGAATCTGATACTGGCGCTGGCCTACTTGGCCAATCATCCCCAGAAGCAGCAGCGGTGCTACGAGGAGCTCAAGGAGATTGTGGATGGTAAAACTCAAGCGGAGAGCTGCTCACGCTAAGCCTAAGCTATGCTCTCTTTGCAGATGATCTCACCAACTTGGACAGCCGGGTTCTGGGCCAGCTGAAGTACCTGGAGTGTGTGATCAAGGAGACGCAGCGCCTGTGCCCCTCGGTGCCCGGTATAATGCGCGAGTGCCGCGAGGAGACCAAGCTGGCCAACAACCTGATCCTGCCCAAGGGAGCCCAGATAATCCTGCACATTTTCGACATCCACCGCAATCCGCGGTACTTCGAGGACCCTGATGAGTTCATACCCGAGCGGTTCCTGCCGGAGAACTCGGCGAACCGGCATCCGTACGCCTTCATTCCGTTCAGTGCTGGTCGCCGGAACTGCATCGGCCAGAAGTTCGCCATGGCTGAGATCAAAACGCTGCTGGTTTACGTTCTAAAGAACTTCGAGGTGCTGCCAGTCACCGATCCAAAGTCCCTGCGATTCCTGGCCGGCATTTTGATTCGCACCAAAACCGAGGTCTTCGTCCAAATCAAAAAGCGCAGTCCATAGTCGCAAAGTCCATCTGATGTCTCGCCGCCGCTTAATAACGAAATACACACATGATCTATAAATTCTATTTTCACAAGGGGGGCGCGGAGATTATACCGATCGATCCATGACTCATGCTTTATCTAATCGCCCAGCTTTCCCGCCACCAGGGCGCCATCTGGGCCCACACAAGTGTTACATGAAACCGACCAGCGACATGCGAATCTTATCTTCAGGGAGGGAGCCGGCGGGGGGCAGCTGATTAGACCTGTCTGGCCGAGCGCCCGCCCAGGCGGGCAGCCGATTTGTTTATTTGCTCCGCCGTTCTCTTTCAGTTTCGGCCCGGGCTCGCTGTCAGTTGGTCGTGGGCATCGCTTCGCCATGGTTCTGGTCGTGCTGGTGATCTTTGTGGTGGCCGTTCTGGCCCACTGGCTGCGGAAAGTCAACAAGGAGTACTATGTGATGGCGTTTTTCGCGCGCCGCCTGCGGACGAAGAGCGGCCAGCCGGTGGAATCGATTGTGCCCTCCCCCAAGCCGCGGACTATTTTCGGAAATACTTTCGATATAACGGCTCGAGACGAAGGTAAATTCCAGCCTCGCGTCTCTATGAACGATCTGACCTCATCCCCCACCCACAGTGGGTGTTTTCCAGCACATACGCAATAGAAGCAAGATGATGAAAACGAGCTACCTTGAGTACGGCATGGGAACCGCAATTTACAGTATCATCGAAGCGGAAACCGCTGAAATGGTATTGAACGACCCGAACTTGATTACCAAAGGCATGGTCTATAAGTTTATGAAACCTGCTCTGGGCTCTGGATTGTTGATCTCGACCGGTAAGACGAGCCCTCCAGCCTCTCCCACGTTCTCTGAGATTCTCTTCGATTCGCTTAATTTCAGACCAGAAATGGCATTCGCGCAGGAAAATGCTCACCCCCACCTTTCATTTCAGCATATTGAATCAATTTATAGAGGTGTTCAAGTAAGTGTGGCGCCCCTTTATCAGCAGACTTTGCCGCTTTATCTTGTTAATGCTTTCATTTGCAGAGCTGAAAGCTTAAAGTTTGTGAATCAGTTTGGAGGCAAAGACGAAATTGATGTGGTCCTCAGCGACGTAATACCAAAGTTCACCCTCAACACTATTTGTGGTGGGTCCCCTGTTCGCTCCCTCTGTTATCCTTTTGACTCTCGACTCCTTGTTATATTTTAGAGACCGCCATGGGGGTGCGTCTGGACGAGTTGGCCGAGAAAGGGGACCAGTATCGGGAGAGTTTCGCTTTCATTGATGAGAGCTTCTCGAAACGGGTCAGTAATCCTATTTACTGGAACGATAGGCTATTCCAATTCCTCTACGGCGCCAAGTACGACCCTCATCTGAAAATTGTCCACGATTTCTCAAGCGAAATTATTGCCAAGCGGCGGGTTCTCCTGGACGACGAGCTCAAGGAGCGGCGCACCATCCAGACGGCCGATGATGATATGTGGGTAATTTTTGGGATCGTTTCGCACGGTTATCTATCTACGGCCATTGTATTTGTAGTTTTATCAACAAGAAGCAACGCTTTGCTATGCTCGACACCCTTATTTGCGCGGAAAAGGACGGCCTTATCGATCACTTTGGCATCTGCGAGGAGGTTGATACCCTAATGTTTGAGGGCTATGATACTACGTCGATTGGCCTTATTTTCAGTTTGATGAACTTGTCCTTGCATCAGGACAAGCAAGAGCTGTGTTACCAAGAAATATCGGAGTTTATAAATGGTGAGTTTTATGGGCCCGTAAATAACATAGGTTGTTTGATTTTGGTTGTTCGTTTTTCAGACGACTTCAGTAACATGGACGTGAATCAGGTGCAGAAGCTCAAGTACTTGGAGTGCTTTGTCAAGGAAACTCTGCGTCTGTATCCGTCAGTCCCGATAATGGGTCGCCAGACGATACGGGAGACCGAACTCGCCAATGGTCTCATTCTGCCCCCGAATACCCAGATCACGTTCCACGTCTTTGATATCAACCGGAATCCTAAGTATTGGGATAATCCGGAGGCTTTTGAGCCGGAGCGCTTCTTTCCTGAGAACAGCGAAGGACGCCATACCTACGCGTATATTCCCTTTAGTGCCGGGCAGCGTAATTGCATTGGTAAGATGCACAACATTGATTCGGGGATGTTGAAATATGTTATGTTAATTGTCTTTGGTTTCAGGTCAAAAGTACGCGATGTTGGAAATGAAAACCCTGTTGGTTACAATTCTGAAGCGCTTTAAGGTCTGCCCACCTCCGAATCCAACCGAATTGGCTTTCCAGATTGGCATTACTTTGAGGTCAAAAAATAAAATTGAAGTTAAGCTCGTTAGACGACAATAAAACTATTAAAACCCTGAAGAGTTTGATTTAGACACAAGAACATAGCTCGTTAGTTTGTAATCAATAGCACAAAGTTCAGCCGGTGGATAAGTAAGCCGACTTTTTCTTTTCGGAGTAGTTTTAAAATTTGGCGCCTAAGCAGCTACACTGTGGCGCTGCCAGACCCTACCAATATAAGCATTACAAAAAACCGGCGCCATTGACTGGTCTTCTAAAACTACAAAATAAAAATGATGTCCGACACAATATTGTCTTTAGGGTGGCTTAATTGTTGTTTTCTTAATTTTATCCGTGCCGCGTGGCAAGGCGTGCTTGGTCCGGCAGCACTGGTCATTTCATTTGAATGTGGCAGCGCTTGCAGAAACATTTTTTAGAGCTGGCAACAACACACACACACACAAACTCCTCGAGCGACGACGCAGCGAAAAAAATATCAAAGTATAAGTGCACGTAAAAATAAAATTAAAAATACAAATAAGGTAGGCTATGGAATTACCTTTTTACCATTCCAACCCTGCTTTTGGCTAAGTAACTACAACCTGGAACTGTTTTCGAGTCGAATTGCGAAACGCAGAGTGTAAATTTAGCAAAAGAAAGTTGAAGAACGCAAGAAACAAAATGTCCGCAACTGCGACGGAAACGCTCGACGTAACCGCAACGTTGGAGCATAAATGTGATTTGCATATTTAATTGGCTTTCGTTTTAAATATTTTCTTGCACCACTCATTGTTCTCACTTCCAATTTGGTTTTTCAGTTTTTGAATCCACCGCTGCCGCCGCCATGTCATGTCGCGCACCTTTCCAACCGGACGACCAGTACCAGTCCATGCGTCTTCCAAACTCTGGTGCAGGACCGAATGCAATGAACGCGGGTGCGTCGCAGCACAACATGGGCCTGCCCCTGGAGCAGCAGGCATCGCTCTTTAACGAATATGCCACTGTAGGCTACGTCTCAGCACCCTACCAAGCTGGCCCCCAATACTCGATGCAGGGAGTGCCTCAGGCCGCCATGGCCGACGGCTATCCCCCATCCAAGCTCTCTGCTAGCGCAACAGTGTTTGTGCCCAATCAGGCTATGATTCAGCCACATCAGCAGTTCACACATCAGGCTGCAACGACTTCGAATTATGCACAACAACAGCAGCAATACAACGGCTACAAGCAGCCACAGATTCACCATCAACAGCATTTCAATCACCATCAGCAGCAGCAGCAGCAGTCGCAGCAGCAATTCAATAACGACATGCAGCATTTGGCTCATACGGTGCAAAATAGACTGCACTTAACCAAGCAGCCACAGCATGGTGGTGGCATGGGAAATTACTATCAGCAGCAACAGCAGCAGCAGCAGCAGGTACAAACCCTGCAGCACCACCACCACCACCACCATCACCAACAACAACAGCAGCAGCAACCGCATGCAAAGTTTCATCGCTATGCGCATTTAAACAATTCATTCCAGCAAATACAGCAGCAGCAACAACAACAGCAGTATTTTCAGAATCAACCAGCAGGTAAGCCGCATCCTCAGCCCTCGACATCTTCGGCTGCTGCAGCAAATTCGGCCGCTTCAGCCTCGTCGGCTTCATCGCATCCTGACATGGAGACAATAGCCTTGGAATATCTTGATACGGTCATCCATTGCCTTAACCAGAACCCGGGACAATTCGATACAATCGCTTCGCGTTTCTTAACTATTTTCGACGGAATGGAAAACAACAACTACGTGCTGTCGATTGCCATGGAGGATATTTTCGAAAAGTCTATTGAGCAGCCCAATTTCCGCTATATGGGCGCCAAACTGTACAACTTGCTGCACATGCTGAATCTCAAGCCAGACTCACTGTTCCACACACTGCTCGAATGCAAGCTGCAGTACCACCAGTCCGAGGTGGCCAAGTACATGCAGTCGAAGGAGCAGCAAAAGGTTCGCGAGACAGCGCTCTTCCTCGCCGAGCTCTACATGCAGCTACGTGGCGACGACGATTCGCGCATTCAGCTCATTGCGGTGAATATTGTGTACTCTCTCACCCAGCTACTGGAGCATGAGACTGCAGAGAATGTGCGCTGCATTTGCCAGACCCTGAAGCTGGCCGGTTATGATCTTAGCTCGGACTGTCCACAGGATATGAACCGCATCATAGCTGCCTTGCAGGCCATCGAGGCTCGGGCGCCTGGTAAATATCCCATACTTGCCAATGTCATTGGACTGCAGCAGAACAACTGGGGCCGTAAGGTGTCCAATGCCTTGGGAGGAGAGGGCGACGATGAAGCTGCTTCTAAGCCGCCGGAGCCACCGCGCCTGAGCGATGAGCCAGTTTTCTATGGGCCCGATGGCCGTGAACTTACTGCCGAGGAAAGTGATTTCCTTGCTGAGGACGGCGCTGCCGGCAGCGACGGCGACGACTACGACGACGATGCTCGCGACGATTTGGATCTCGACCCAGAAATGGATGAGGAGACTGAGCGTGCTTATAAGGACTTTTGCAAGCAAAAAAAACAGCAGCAGCAGAACAAGAGTTCTTAGACTATCTTAAGATGCGGTGGACGTGGCAGTCTGGTTCGAAAATCGAAAAAAACAAATTATATATGAAAACCTTTTCTTTAGCCTTGTCTGGAAGTCCATGGTTGTGTGATTTGTTCTTTAAGTTCTTTGTTTGCTTAATGAAATACAAATTACATTTAATGAACCAACCAATGAATTCATATTTTCCAACATCTGTTTAAAATTTTGTTCTCTTTAATTTGTGATATTTTAGCGCCCTGTGCTTTTTTTCTTTTACTTTTAAACAATTATTCATAACCGAAATGTGATAAGAGCCCTTCAGCATCAGCACATTTGGCAGCAGTCAGTTGTAGTTCCTTCCTCCTAAAGATTCGAGAAATATTCTGTGAAACTTATATGAAATATAGAATAGACCCTCACTTCACTGCCACGTCACCGATTTACACGGCACAGATACGTATACATTATACATTTATGATTACAGCTATATACGACATAAAACGAAGAGAAACGTTCCATTTAATTCAAGCAACACACCCAATTAATTGATCGAAAATATTCAGCAGCTGTTGCACGCTTGGTTTTTAATATTTGTAATTAATTATAAACAAGATTAATAAAAATAAAGAAACGTCTTTAATTGTTATTAACCCGTCCGAATAGCGGCCGTGTTGGCTGGCTGTAGAAAGGTTCGAGTTGAGTTTTCAAATTTCCAACGAATCTCAAGTTCAAGTAAATAACCTTTGCTCGATCGTGATCCTTATATTGGTTTCAATTGGTCAATGTCCGTGAAATGTAAGCGAAAAGAAAAATTTAACGCTGTTGAGGGGAATAAGAAGCCGAGAACAAATATGTTTTAATGTTTTTAATTTTACAAGCAATTCTAGCTGTTTAAAAAAGTGCGGCTTCCACATGCAACTGTGTGCTAGCAGCTGATGATTTTCTAACATAAAGCTCAACAATGTTAAAGTTTAAGTTCGAATTTCAGAAGAGAATTACCTTTCGATACTAATTGATTCCTTAAATTTTGATATTGGCTAATTCAAAATATTGGCTTGGCATTGTTATCGATTAGCGAATTAAATTATTACAGCAATAACATTTTCTAGGGCTCCCGACACAGAACTACGGCATATTATTTTATAGATAATATATTTTTGGGGAAGTCAATGAAATTCCCTGATCCTTTTGCATAAGAAAATTGACCTACTAGCATAAAACATCGTGTCTCAAATTCTCGCAGTTATTCTCTTGATTTCTGACCGGAATATCTATCGCTTTGGATATATCGGAATTCATAGATATATCGGACTGCTATCTAGTTGGCAGCACTGGAAAAAACGCAGAATTAAGGCCAGGCAGCGTAAACTGTGTGGTATATAATTTTTTTTTTTTTTTTTAATTTTAACCGTTTTTCGTGTAAAGTCTTACCTAAATACACCAACATATCATACATACAGTACATATATGAAAGAAGTAATTTTTAAATCCAGGGCGGTCTTTTTTCGGCACGAGTTGGCAGCATGTTGTCCACACACACGCACGCACACACACACATCGTAGAGGGTTCTAATTATGTTTGTAAAAAATCAGCCAACGGAGGTGCTTCGGTTGCCGTGCTTATAAAATTCGTCGTTTATTAATATACAAGTAATTAACACATAAATTATAATGACCTCAGAATATGAGTTTATTTGCTTTTATGCCATGCAAAAGTGACGTCATTGTGCTGTATACGCGTGTGTGTATAGAAGCGTCGGCTGTATGAGTGTGTTTTTGTTGCGGGCAAAACGAACCAAAATACAACTGAGTAATGAGAGAAACAAAAGTTCTATTTTTACATATTAAAAATTAGCAATCAACAGTCCGCACAAAACCCACAAGTGACAACTAAAGGTCACAAATATATGGGTGCGCAATTGATTTGTTTGGCTCTATTTTTTTCCCTACCCCAAACCATTCAATTTAGCGCTCAAGCCTGTGTGTGTGTGTGTGTTTGTGTATGTGCCTGTGCACTCAATGTTTTGGCTCTCAGAATTCTTAAGCCCAAAGGCCGACTGTCGGCCTTGTACAAGCCGTTGAAGGAGCACGCACGCACACTGACCCCCCAACCCCCCAGCCACCCACAATTATCCATTATCACTTCAACAGTGACTACCTTACAGCACCCGCAAATACAGTGTCTGGTGTGGTGATAAGTGATAAGGAAGACAAGCCCTTGGGAGTCGACGCGGTGGACGGCTCGCTAATGCCTTATATAAATAGGATTCCCGTTATTCACGAAGACAAGAAGAGCGAGAACTGAGAGTGTTGCTAGCAAGAAGTTACCCCCATCCGTCGATCAGCCATGGGCAGTGTGTGGAAGCGATTGCAGCGGGTCAACAAACGCGCTGCGAAGTTTCAGTTCACCGCCTCGTATCACGACCTGCGCCTGGAAACAACAGCCAAATGGTGAGTCCTTTTATCCCCCAGCCCCCTAATCTAGGGCTGCAAGATTCTGTAATCAGAAGCCACACATCCGGTCGCTTGCAAACAGGAAGTTCTCATATCGCTTTTGAGCGAGCACTTGGGCAGTGGGTAATCTGTTCCTTTGTGTGGCTTTACAGGCGGCCGTCCAACCTCTCCGTGGTATGGACAAGGCGGGCCAGACGCGTTGCCAGCGCCCCCCTTCCCTGGGAGCCGGACATGATGAACCCGCTGGTCGGTAACATTTGCTGGCCGGTGCCCGACAACCACACCATTTCCGTCACGCTGTTCAAGGACCCCCGCACCCACGAGCTGGAGGACAAGGACTGGACCTTTGTCATCGAAGATGTAAGCCTTACACAGGACCTCTGACTATCTCACTCGCTCTCTTCCCGCCCAGATCACGCCCATGGGCAAGAAACGCGTGCTGGCCAACGCCAGCATCAATATGCAAAAGTTTGCCAGCATTGAGTCCACACAACAAAGCTTTACATTGAGCCTCAAGCCGGTCTCAAGGAAAATAACTGCCGCCGAACTGGAACTGACAATCAGCTGTGTCTTTCTGCGCGAGGGCAAGGCCACGTAAGTCAGCGGGAAAGATCCCAGACGGAACTCGTGACTAACTAAATTTGCGTTTAGGGACGAAGACATGCAAAGCGTTGTCTCGCTGATGTCGGTTAACAACAACTGTGATGTCGCCCCGCTCGACGACCTCGAGGACATACCCGATCTGGAGAACTCCGGCGATATCTCCGATCATCTGTACGACTTTACCCAGCAGCTGGAGCAGATGACCACCAGTTTGAAGGGCTGCATCGACATGCCCACGCCCATGAGTGGTGAGTCGCCGGTTCACCGCGCCTACTCCCCTTCCTTCGCGCCATGTACATAGAAAAGAAACAACTCTTTGGAGCAACTCTAAGTCGAGCTGCTGTAGTTAGTTTTAGATCTGATGTATTTGACTAATTCCTGTCGATTTGGTACTCTCGTTTATTCCACTGCATTCTACCCAAACCCCCAACTCGTTGGATGTTCGGTTGTTTTGTGTGTAATGTAAAAATCTGTTTGTTTTGTTGTTGTTGTCGTCGTAGTTCCCTCGTTGTCCGAAGACCCGACCCCATTGGCCGAAAGCTTTAATAATTTCAATTTTGAACTTGAAGCAGATCGAGAATCCGCTTCGCCGCCCCATCAACGAGCCCCGGCGGCCGCCGCAGCTTCGCCCGCCGCCGACTGGCCAATATCATCGAATGCAACGACGCCTGCTAATGCAACTGCCACTGTTGAGGCGCTTGGGCGGGAAACCGCCGTGGGGGTTTCCCCCGCGGCCAAGCCCATCGAAGGACTCGCCCTCGACAAGCTTGTTACATCGACTCCCATTAACCCAGCGCCGGTAGTGGCGCCCGAGAAGCCCCAGCTGCCCAAGGGCAGGTCGCTTAACTTCCGGGAGGAAGTCGAAGCCTCGGAAACCTCGAGGACCGCTACAATCGGCCTTGCCAGTCCTGAGCCGAGTACCTTGGCCCCGGAGCAGCCGGTGCCAGCTGAAACCAAAGACGAGGGCAAGGCCGAGAGTGCAGGGCCGCCCAAGCGGCCCCAGCTGCCGCCGCTGAACCTAAAGAGAATCTGCGAGCCCGCCTCGCAGGAGGCGGACAACAAAGCCAGCTTCCTGAGGCCCGTGGAGAAGGTCGTGTTAAAGGAGAACACTCCCGGCCAGGACCTGCTTGAGTGGTGCAAGGAGGTCATCCACGACTATCCCAACGTGAAGGTGACCAACCTTACCACCAGCTGGCGCAACGGCATGGCCTTCTGTGCCATCATCCACCACTTTGTGCCGGACTTGATGTGAGTGGGAGGGATACTGGGCGGCTTGGCCCTTAAATAATCGCATGCCTCTTCCCTCCGCAGTGACATGTCCAAGCTGAGCGCCCACGATGTGGTTGGCAACTGCCGCATTGCCTTCGACGCGGCCGAGTCGCTGGGCATACCCCGGGTGATCGAGCCGCGTGACATGAACTTGCTGAACGTCCCGGACAAATTGGCCGTGATGACGTATTTGCATCAATTGCGCGCCCACTTCACGGGCAAGCAGCTGCAAATCGAGCAAATTGGTAAGTGGCCGGAATTGAACGAATGAGAGGAGAGAACCTTGGAAGCAATTCTGCGATGCTTTGCAGGCCAAACGTCGGACGAGTCGAGCTACGTCATTGGGAACTACAAGTCGGACAATTTATCGCACAATCTGATCAACTTCTCGCACCTGAAGAACCTGCTGGACGAGGACATCTTGGGCCAGCCGAACCACCAGCTGTCGCCGACGGCCAAGAAGGACGTGAAGAATCGCATTCTCTCCAGCTCGAAGAGCATTCTGGGCAAGGTTCTCTCACCCGCCAAGGACAAGAACTCGATCAACGCCAGCCAGCATGCGAATCAGTCCCAGGGCGGCTCGCCCGAGTGCCAGGGCGAGGGCCAGACCATCGACGCGGAGCCCGATGACCCGAGTCAGCAGCCAGTTTCGCCGGCCTCGCCGACGGCCTTGGATCCGCACACGGCCAACGTAAGTTTCGCCAGGACGAAGGCGGAAGGAAATACCCGTTTCGGTTGCTTTGCCTGAGGCTTTTTGCTTATGTTTTGCCGCTTTTATTTCGACGCTGTTTTGTTTTTGTTTCGTTTTGTTTTGTAGAAGATTTTAACGCGCCACAAAGAAATGAGCGAGAAAGCCAAACTTATGATGGAAAAATTTAAAATTTCCAATGGCGATCGCAGCGACGCCATCGACGTAAGTAAACCGCAGCCGCGCGTGGCCGCCGCTCAAGCATTCCCCCCTCCCCAATGCTGCCTGCCCTATGCCTTTTGATTCTCATTGATTGTGTGTTTTGTGCTTCCAACAGGAGGAGCGGCAGCAGCGGTTGCGCGAGCAGGCCCGCCGCCTCATCCTGGAGACGCGTTCGAAGGCCGCGGGCAACGGCTTCGCCGGCCACAGCCCGGTTTCCCCAACCAAAGCCAAGCGCTTCAACTACACCCCCGACGGCAGCATCTCTCCCATCCAAAAAGCCGAGCCCGCAGCGGAGGAGGAGCAGCTGCAGAAACAAAGTCCTAGTCATAGATTAAGCGAACGATTCGGCCACGAAAGCTCCGGGGCGCTGCAGTCCTTCAGCGCCGTCATGGAGCGCATCTCACCAAAGCACGAGAAGAGGGTAAGCCAGCCGTCCGGCCATGCGCCTGGCCAAACGAGAACTGATATTCGATGATTCCAGAACGACAAGCTCTCCTACATCGAGTCCGAGCTGGAGGCGCTCGAGCGCGAGCAGGAGGCCATCGACCAGAAGGCCAGCAGCCTGGAGGGCAAATTGCGGGCCGTCATGGGCGGCAATCCAAGTAATAACCGAGCGCAACGCAATCCCTTTCTTAGGCTAATCCGCAATAGCATTGGTGGTGGGGATGTCATACGCATTAAGCTGCTTGACTCTGACGACGAGAGCCTGTTCGGCAGCGGCGGCGGGTGCGGTGCCAGTGAGGAGGAGCTGACCTCCAGCGACTGCGAGAGCCATGGCAGCGCTGGCGACGAGCTCCAGCGGCCGGAGCTGACCGCTGGCCGGTCGTCAGAGCAGCACCGACCGCGCTCGCGTTCCTGCTACGTTGAGGAGTTCAGCCATGAAGTCCCAGCCTTGGGGAGCGGATCATTCAAGCCCCACCTGCATCCCCATCATGTGCATCATGTTGTGCCTTATAGCCATCTGTTGAGCGGGTCTGCGTCGACTGCCTCCTCCCAGCAATCCTCCTGTGATAACCTCCACCAGCAGCAAGTTGACGACGGGGATGCGGCGGACGAACTGGCGCGCTCCTTGCGGCGTCGGTCCGAGCGGCAGGCAAGCAGACGCAAGACTCGACGCCCTCATTGCGGTAAAGTCGGTAATCCTCGACTTAGAGCCCGGCCGCCTTCTTTCTACCTTTTTCTTAAATTTGCCGCACGCCAACTGCTTCCGCCCGTTCGCCAACGCCTTCGCCCATCGCCATCGCCATCGCCTTCAGTGCTTGCCCGATAACACGAGTTGTATTGTTTGCTAACCGAATGCTCTTTGTGTGTGTTACACGTGTGTGTGTGTGTGTGTGTCTAGCATTGATTTGAAATAACACCTTAGTTGCAATTCTCACGCGCGCCCGCCCGCTCAACATCAGCGCCAGCCGAAGGCGGCCCACGTGTTTTGTTTCTCGTTTGCAAGCGTTAATGATTTCCTGCAACCTGCCAGTGCCAATTGCCTAAAAGCTTTTCTTTCGCAGAATCGGAGGAGACGGAGGAGCAGCTGCTCTCCCAATGGTTCACCTTGGTCAACAAGAAGAACGCCCTGCTGCGGCGCCAAATGCAACTTAACATACTGTGAGTAGCCCGCGACTCCCGCGTAGAACGAGAGCTGAATTGTTCTTCTGCCCATTCCCAGCGAACAAGAGAAGGATCTCGAGCGAAAGTTTACTATGCTGAACCAGGAGCTGCGCGCCGCACAGTCGGTGGAGGACTGGCGCAAGACGGAGGCGCAGCGGGAGAAGGAGCGCCTGCTGCTGGAGGAACTGCTGGCCACCGTGCAGAAGAGGGATCAGTTGGTGCAGCATCTCCACAATCAGGAAATAGCGTGAGTAGCGAACCCGCCTGCTTCCAGTGGACCGCAGTTAATTGCTGGCCGCCTCTTTCAGAATCGAAGACGACCATGAGATTGCCCGCGAGCTGGAGCAGGTCGACATAAGCGGCGGCAAGGAGAAATGCATCATCCAGTAGGCGACGGCGGGAAGTACTTTTTGTTCATTTAAGACGCTTACCTTCACCCTAAGACAAGCAACCACATTGTATTTCTATTGGACTGGAGATTATACTTATAAAATACTTTTACTTTTGTACGTAGCGCGTGTGAGTAGTTTATTTGTTGTATGCAATTCGCTTCGATTCCCGTACTGAACCGACCAGCGTCCCGGAGTGGGGGAGAGGGAGGCACGATTTGGAACCCAATGATCGAATTATACGTTTCGAAACTATAACGTCCGCTAAATGATTAAGGAATATACACACAGATATATATGTATTTAGTGCCATTTGAATTCCCCCCGGCAAAATTTCTACCCGGTTCGTCCCACTGTGAGATTTAGTTAATCCGATAAATGGTGTATTCGTATTCGTACAAAACTCTTGCAATAATTACCTACTGATTTTTTTAGTTTAGTTTTACCAATCGTATTGTCTACTGTCTATTAAATTTAATATTATAACCCCCAACCAAAGCCTGTGTGTTTTTATCGCTGGTTTATTTTCGATCCTCGTCCTCTTACCCCATAAAATTACAGATATTTAAGTCTAGTTGGCTTAGCACACCAAGCGGTACGAGATGTAGCGACCGGCGGTCTCTGAGGAGCGTATAATCTTCACCACCTGGCCGCGCTTGAGTCCGAAGTATCGGGCCACTGGGTCTCCGGCCTGGATGCGCATCAGCATGTTTTCTTTGAGCTTGTAGCGGCTGAGTAGCTCTTGTTTCTCCTCGGCTGTCATGACCACATGCTCGGGGACGAGTTCGTGCTCGGTTATGTTGATAAGGAGCTCGGATTCGAGAAACTGCTCCAGAATGTATTTGGGGGCCATGTCGACGAGGGACTGCTTGGCGGAGGGCGTCATGCCGCCCTGGACTACGACAATGGCACGATGGATGTTTTCTTCTTGCATGCGGGTGCAGTAGGTTTTGATTGTTTTAATGCCGATCTTGGGTTCGTCGGGGAAGAAAACAAACATTTGATCTGTCGGGTCGTCGTTGTGGGCCACCAGAACAATCAGATCGGAGCGCGAGGGCCGCTTTTCGCTGGGCTTGTCGCCGAACATGTCTTTGAACTGCTCCAGGGTTTGGTCCAACTCGTCTTGGGTCACCAAGTAGCCTCGGTCGTGGCTAAGCTGCATTATGGTTTTGCGAATGCGCCATAGTTTGTAGGTTTCAGCCTCATCATCCATAGTTTTATTAATTTCACAAAATCTAGCTGCGCGAATCGCACGCGGTATAGTTGCTCGGACTTACTGTAGCTGTTCACACACACTCACGCGGATGTGCATGTAAAAAACAGAGTTGCCAAGTACACAGCTTTTTTCGATAATTTTAATAAAAGCAGTAACTAGTAGCAAAAACGCATGGGAAAAAAATAAATAGGCTTAATTTTTGTAATTTAATGATAATCTTAAAAAATAATCTGTGTTTTGCAGCTAGTGCTGTAACCCTACGGAACTGTATTAGGGCTGTCACCTCTTTTTTGGAAAGCTGCAAATCAGCCGCACTGTCTTATAAAATCCGTTAAATTTAAATGTGGAAAGTCAGATGTCAGAAAATATCCTGTGGAAATTGTTGGTGAACTCAATAACCGACCAACAAATTTAACCCAATAATAAAGCTTCCATGGTGCTCGTTATTTCTCTACCCCCTACAAAATATTTAGTGCACCAGGGCCTCCATGGCTCCACTATGACTCAAAAGCATATCTTAAAATTAGCGCCATTGTGGTATTGAAGTTTGTATTTACATAAAGAAATTTACAAAACGAGTTGACCTTAAACTAGAAGGTAATATACACATGTATATATTCTATTAGCTTAGGTAAATTTGCTAAAATTAGTTTTTAATTGATTATGTGGTCTCGTGTTGTATATTTAATCTAATACATTAAGAAGCACTTGGTTTAAAAACTTCATATTGAAGGTTGTATATTAAAAGTTATACAAACCATCTAAATTACAACTAAATAGAATTTTTCGTTTTTCCATTAGAAGACATTGGGAATTCTATACCGGAAGCATTGTGGAAGCAATTTTAACCTCATTCGGTTTGTCTTTATGTATAAGCTTAAACCTAAGCTGCCTTTGTACTTTCGCCCTCAGGATGAACCTGATTCTTTGCTGCAGCCGCTGCTTGCTCAGCTTGGCGTTGCTCCTCCTCCAACTCCAGGCGCTCGACTTTCTTTATCTTGCTTAGTTTCTCTATAAAAAAATGCAAAATTTAGAAGTTACACTCAAACCATCCATTCAAACTTTTCTCAACCTACTAGCACATTTTAGCATAATGTGGCCCCACCAAATTGACCATCCCCAGCCGACGAAGCAGAAGAGCACACAAAAAAATTGTGATACGGCCACGATAATGTTTATTATAAAGGATCCAATTCGGGCTCTGGCGCTATCGAACTGAGAAAATCTTGGGATTCCCACACAGAGGCAGAAAAGCCCCGACAGCAAAGTCCCTAAAAAAAACAGCTCTAGATTTGGCAGAAATTAATCATTATAAGAACCTACCCAGCCCAGGAAATATGACATTGAGGAACGCGCAGAACCACGCCAGGTAAAGGGGAAGCACAGGAATGGCCCCTTTCATTTTAGAAGTGTATTCGACGAGATCGTTGTGCAGCTTCCGTCGGGACTCCTAACGAACATTATTGAGTATCAGATATTTCTCATGATCATTGGAACTCTCAACCTACCTCACTGGCTGGCATTGGCTTGATGCTCTGTCGGCGCGCGCTGACTGCGGGTGGCTTTTTCCGACAGCAGAACATCCGACAGCAAAGGACCTTGCAGCAGTTCCTAGAATTTTGTATAAAGCATACATAAGTAAGTTTTAAAGTCAAAAGAGACCATTACTTACTCCTGTTTGGGGGCTGTGGAAGGCCCTGCTTCTCCCTCGCTCTCCTCTAGGGCCGAGTCAGCAGGACTCACGCCGAGCTCTGGATCCCGCCAAGCCACGGACTGATTCCTGGGCTTCTCAGCCTTTCGCCGACAAGGTATACAAAAGCAGCATTTTTTCAGAGCCATTTCGTCGCCGGTTATGGGATCGACCTTATTCGTGGACCGACAACAGAAGAGCTTCCCCAAACACATGCCACATCTCCCCTGCCGCTCAGCTGGCCTTTGGTTTGCCGTTGTCTGCATTTTGGCCTCGGTTTTTTCATGCACTGTCTCGATATCTGCTGGCTGGGCAGGCTTACTACACATTCTGCAGCAGTTTAGTTTTGACCAGAAGCTGGATTTCTGGTTCGTCTTCGATGCGCTTTCATCTAACTCCTCCACATTGGTGACTGTGGTAGCACTACTCCTGGCACTGGATAGCACGGGATGGGACTCGTTTTCGTCCTTTGCCCGGGACCGCCAGCAGCTGGAGCAACGACACCGACGGCAGGGCATACACAGGGCAGAACAACAGGCACTACATCCCCTCCCACGTTTTCCATTCTTGCCCTTCTGCTCCAGAAACTCCTGGCTGTCCGTTCTGCTGAAAGAAAATCCGAGAGCCGAGTTCGAGTTCGAGTGAAAAATGCCAGTCCTATGGCCTTGACTGGGTGGCAGCCAATTCACGTGCCTAAGTGGGCGCTTTTTGAATTATGATGGCAATGTAATGGCGGAAAAATAAACTACAGTGAAGCCTGCCCAACAGCAGCGACTCTTAATTATTGAATTGGTTACATAATTCCCAACATCCCGTTTTCAGAACTGAGCCTTTCGCATTTCCCCCCCAACACCTCACAGCCGACACGAAGGGCACGAGAACTTGACTGCAGGCAAACTTCGGCCCACTTAGCGCGCTGGCGAATTAAACAGCTCTGCGGGCTTAATTGGAATACATTAAATTAAAAGAAGGTGGGCCCAGGGCCCTGTCGATTTAAAAGGTGGCCCGAAACAAAATAACTCATTCAACGAAAATCCTGACATGCAACTGCCCCTCATCTGCATATGCCGCAGAGCCGAATCTCAACCCGATCTGCAAGGTCACCTGGACGGGAAGTTGAGGGTTCTTGACATTTCAACTACACACACAAGGTGTGTTCACAGTCTCCGTCGATTTTACCTATAGAAGTACTTGTCCTCGTCGTCGAAGGAGCTCTGCGGGAGGTCGATTTGAAAGATCACCGAGTTCTTACGCTTGCCGCTATTCCTGACGGCCAACATCCTGACTTGCTCACTAGTCCCAAAGTTTAGCAAATATTAGATTTGGTTTTGCGGGAGAGTTGACTCGGGATTTCGCACTGACAGAGTCGCTCGAGCTCCGAGCTGCGAGCTCCGAGCTGTGGCGAGCGTGATTGTCCGGTAAAAACTAATTTGTTATTGCGGCATGAAACTTTCAGCGGGCCGCAAAGTTCTTGCTTTTTTATGTGGACTTTTCCACGACATCGGAAAGCGTGGACGGGGTGGTCGACCGCTGCCGCCACGCCACCATCGCCATTGCTATCGCCATCAGCGCCGCCTCCCCGTTCTCTGCCTCGCTCGCCAACAAATCCATTCTTGCCTTAAAGAGCGACTGCTTTGGACTTGGCGGGTTGTGCAAACAAAACATTGAAGGACGTCGGCGCTCGCCGTGGTTTTCAAGTGTGTCGGACGATAGGGCCTCGGAGCGGATATCCTTTGGGGCGTTCGTACAGTTACCCTTACGAAAGTAAGTGCCCCGATGGCTCCCCTTCTTTAAAGGCGCTCACATACATACACACACGCACACATCTGCATGTGCATGTGTGTGTATGTGCAAATGCCCTGCTGGTAAATTTATTGACGCATTTATGAGTGGCCTGGGCGGCAAACACGTGGCCAGGGCACGAGCCTCGGCCACGAACGGGGAACTTTGAAGGCTTGGGTTTCACCAGGATTGTTATTGTTTTCCAAATATGCAAATTGCTTGTCCGAAGAAGCACGGCGTGGCCAATGCACCTCCCGCCCGCCCACAAGGCCTTAGAGCAGAAAGGTTGGCGGCCCGGCAGTCGCTTGACATTGTCTCAAGCTCGATTAGTGGCTGGAAAAGCACTTTGATATGCATATGTGTATGGTATGTGGCTGGGCAATAAAATGAAAGGCTGATTATCATAAAAAATCCTTTACCGAAGACCGTATACTCTACAGCAAACTGGCTATTCTTGAGCATTGTAATTTTATACCCCATTGCAGACTTCGATTCCATCGAACCGGAAAAACCAGTCCTCAGCTTTTAAAGTTTGGCCGTTTCGGCTGGTCGGGGTCTGGGCGTAGTTGTACTTACTTATCGGCACTGTTGCTTCCGGCAGTGGAGCCACCTTGGCCATCTGGGGACCTTCTTTTGGTGTCAACCTTAAAGTTTTCACCGCCGGCCTGGAGGGTCGCGGGGTCTTCTGTAATCGCCGTCAGTGCGGGCTCCTGGAAAGCATTTCAGTCCATTATCCTTCAGACCCATTGTTTTTTGGCTTTTTGCAAACCTTTTCGGTTATCCTTTCGCCGGCATTCAACACGGAAACGGAGGCCTCGACTGGCTGGGCAGGCGGCAGCGGAGACTTACCCTGTTCCCCGGAGCCCTGGCAGGCGTTGCTTCCATCGGCCGTGCCTGTCCGGGAACCTCCAGCTGCAGCAGCGCCAGGAGACACCGTCGTAGCTTCCGCAACCCCATCGAGCAACTTGGGGTTGGCAGAGGTCTCAACTATGGTCTTGTGGATCTCGGTGGTCTCCTCGGCCACAGCTTCCTGGGCAAGCTTCTCTTCGGGAATATTACTAATCGAATTGGTGTCCGAGTCCTTAAGAGCTCCAGGCGATTCTGCAACTGCCTCGACCTTGCGGCTGGTGGCAGAATCCGCTCTTTTCTTGTTGCTTATGAGACTCAGGCGGGAGCTCATGCGCACCAGGTTGGACATATTGGAGCCTTGGCGCCTTAGGTCGACCTTGGAGGAAACTGGCGCATCGTTGACGACCGTGGGCAGGGCCTCGGCGACCTGTTTGCTGACATGAGCGACTACCGGGGCCACACCTACCGTGGGATCGACTTTCTCTATGAGGGGGGTTTTGGGGGCGGCAGTCCCCTTAACAGGACTTTTCAAGGAATCCTTTGCTGACTTGGGTTCGGGTTTAGCTTTAGCCACGGGCTCTGGAGAAGGACCTTTCACGGCGTTAGGTCCTCCTGGTGCTTTCGCACTCGCCGCTGTCTTGCCTGGCGCGTTCTCTTTCTGTGGAGGCTGCTTGGAGTTCTTCTTTTTGGGAGGAGCCTTGCTGCTGACTGGCTTGGAGGGATCTGCTTTCGCAACCGACTTCAGCTTATTTCCGGGGCTTGGTACCGCTGCTTTTTTGGTGCTGGGGGATGCTCTTCTGGCAATGGTAGGAGTCGAGGACTTAAGGATCTTGGCGGGCTCCTTCAGGCGATCCTTGGCATTGGTCACCACTTGGACAGCCTTGCTCTTCACCGTCTTGGGCCTCTTGGCTTTTGCCGGTGACTTTGAGGCTACGGCTTCCTTTCTGGGTGATGGAGTTGCCGAAACTTTCCCTTGGCTACGCGTGGGTATCTTCGAACGGGAGTTTCGGCGTTGGTCTTTCGGTTCCCTCTGAGCCAGGCCTCTCAAGGATCCAGTCATCTGCTGGCTGAGCAGTCCCGGGGAAATCGATTTTCTCCGATTCGGCGTGGTGCTGCGCGAGATTCCGCGAGGTGATATGCTTATTGTCCTGATTGAAGATCGATCACTTTGACGGGAGCTTGCCCGCAATGTGGTCCGCTCCAACCCCTGCGCTTGATCCAAACGGGAATTTGGCCTCGACCTCGATCTCGAGGGCGGACCCCTCGAATTATTCCGACCCTCCTGAGATATGGGTGACGACGAGCTGGCTAGGCGAGAGTTCGCCCGGAAACTAAGAGTGTCCGGGGAGCGGCTCGTGCTAGCCCGCGAATTCCTGCCAGATGAGTGGTGCGTTGCAGGCCTATCCTTCACCGGCGAGGCTCCCCGAGAGCTGCCGTTTCCTTCCAGCCGGTGCCGAATTGGAATCCGGGAAATGGAATCTCTCCGCGACGAAGCATTAGACCTACCATCACTGAGCAGCATGCGTGTCGTTCCGTAAGCGGCTCCGTGCAGAGGACTCTGCGGCGAGCTGCTGTCTTTGTTGGGCGTGCCAATGATGGGTGACAATGTGGTGGGCTTGGCTATTTTGGCACGCTTGTTTGGTTTCTTTGGGTCCTGCTGGGCTGCTGCACCTCCAAAGACAGATTTCCGGCGCTTTGTGGAGGTCGGCAGACTGATCAGTGACGGACGACGGAAGCTGAAATCCGATGTGGTAATGCTGCTTAAGTTCGAGCTGCGGCGATCCGAGGCGGTCTGCGTTGAGCTGCGGCGCTCTGGGGAGGTGGAACTCGAGCGGCGACGAGCATGGATAGGCAACGGCTCCAAAAGGGACTTTTTCTGACGCTGCATCTGGATTATCGACAAGTCGTCCAGACTAGTCCAGGTGGATTGCAGGGGCAGGTACGAGTCGCCCTGGTTGATTACCTGGAGCAAGCCCCTCTGTCTACGCGTGGGGTTCTGCTGGTTTCTCAAAGGCGAGACAATCTTGGGCTGCCGTAGGTCAGCCGTAGAGCGGTGCTTCCTCGCCCCATCCGAGGCGAAGTCGCTGGAAGCTAGCTTCTCCAGGCTTTTGACCTTCTTGCTCTGAGTCCAGTGTGGTATGGAACTGGAGGGTCCCCGCCTTCTTTGAAAAGGCGAAACTGGCGTGTACGTGTCAACGGAGGAGGTCAGCGAGTCCCTCTGCTGTAGAATCCCCTTGGAGGGTACCATGAGCCGGGAGGGACTGTGCCGCCGGCTCATATTAAACTGCACCGAGGGGCGGGGCGAATCGTCAGTGGTTTTCGGATCGGACAGCAGCGGTAGCCGAGACGGAACCAACGACTTGCGGTGCCTGGGGCCTTGCTCCCTGGTAAAGTGCGAGGCGAGCTTGCTCGGTGGCTGGGCGGGTTTGTCGGACGACGTAGACGAGCGCTTTCTTGCATTGGATGGGACAAAAGGGCTCTGGTTTCGAGACGATTGAGGTGATAAATCCGATATAATAGTGAATGCAGTCTTTTTGTGTAGGCGTGATTGTTCCACTCTGTCGAAGATGTAAAAACACAAATAAGTCTTTTGGCTTTTTAAGAAAGACTGAGAGCTTACCGGCAGTCACCGCCTGTGCAAATGGAATCTGTGATTATGACCGGCGATAGGTCTTTTTCCAATCTTCCCTCTGTGCTCTCTATGGAAAGCTGACGGCTGGAACTGCCCCGCCGTTTGGGCGGAGGCGCCGCTGGAGGCGTTGGCATTGGGAAGATTTTGGACGGCGATCGTTGACTTATGAGGCTACCCGTCTTTGGCTTACCCATCTGATAATCAATGGACGACGAGTCTTCGAGCTGAGTGAGGTGCTCCTCCCGCGGGGCAGGTGTGGGTCTTAAGGCCACCAAATCAGTGGAGAGTTTCTCCTCGCCGCTGCTCGATCCGTTCGAGTCCTGCAGCATTGTGGAGAGCGGGGAGGGCAGAATTTCGTCATGCTTCATAGACATTACCATCTTCGAGCTGGGCCGCAGCTTGGGTATGCGACTGAACTCCGGAAAGTGATCGGGTGCGGCCCGGAACCAATCGGAACTGTTGGGCGTCTTGGTTTGCCTTATTGCCTCGGACTCACTTAGGGCACTAGATATGCTATTCAGGGCGGAATATCTCCATTAGAATATTAGTGATTGGGTCTGACGAAAGAAACTTACCTCTGCAGAAACTTTGGATCTTTTCTCCCAGCAAACAACTTGTTACCCCCAGCTGCAGATCCCTGGTCCATCTCCACCTCCATAGACTGACTAAGGTGATGGCTGAAGCCCTCCGGGGCCAGCAGCATAAAATTGGGCGAGTCCAACTTTTCCGAACCGGAGCCGTCGCTTGAGTTTGGCAGAATTTGGATTTCCGGTGGCTGCAGGTGGGCAATTTGCTGCTGTGGGTGGTTAACGGTAAAGGGCACATTGGAGAACAGCCTGCCCCGCCCAGCACTGCCTTCGAGGCTGCTCAGAGCAAAGGACGCCACAAGGGCTCCCTCTTCCGAGCTGGGCAAGTCCACAGAAGCCGTCCGGAACGCTTCAAAAGCAGCCGTCCCAAAATAGTCCTCCGGCCTGGGCGGTGGCACTGGGTCGCCAAACAGACTGCTATACTGATTGTCCTGACACCCCGTTGCCCCGCGGCAGGAGTACTCCGAGGCTGACAGGTGGGCATAGTCCACGGATATAATAGCAGGCGCCGACGGGCTGCCCCCCTTTCGACCCTGGCAGCAGTCGACTGGCGGCGGCGAGCGGGCTGCTGTCGGCGACCCCGTCGACGGCGATGAAAACGACAACGTCTGCTGCATGCTTCGAACGACGTAGGCAACAATCTTCCTTAAAAGTGGATTCTAATCGATGCCTGGCGAGTGCCGCCAGTCATAACCGGTCAATGCTGGGCGAGCTGCTCTGGGGGTGCCCCCGCTCTTTCATTTTCATTTCCCTCGGCCAGTGGTGGTCCGGTGGCTCTCACCTGCTCACCTGGTCACAAGCATTCTGCTGGATCCTCATTTCTAATGGCCTGAAAATCAATTAAAATATACATTAGTTCGCAGGTGAAGCGCCAATCGAGCGCGCGGCGGAGCACACTTTTCGCACCCCATTTTCAATGACCTTCAATGACTGTGCAGTGGCAGTGGCAGTGCGACGAGCACGCTATACTTCAAATGTGCAGCCGAAGACAGGCTGAATGCAACTGAAACCTGAACCTAATAACTTTTAGGGCCGATGCTCGAAGCCCGAACGTCTCACAAAACTTGACAGCCGTGGCAAAATTGTAATTACTGCTTTTCTTTCCAGCGGTTCTGCGGGGGTCACCGTTGGAGCTGCGGAGTTCAGAAACCCGTGCATATATTGTTCCTGTAGCATTATTGTCGTTTAAGAGATCAAAGTTGTCATACCTTCTATAAGCCCTGTAACCGGTCAATCTTAGTTTAGGAGAGCAAATAGGATATTTTAAGAAGACCTTTATACGGATAAATAGTTCACATCTTAAAAAAAAAAAAACGAAAAATATTTAATTCAATTATATTTTATATGAAGTGGAAGGAACTTGCGTCCTTTCATTCTCTTTTAAAACAGAGTGATTCGATGACTGTTCTTTTTGCAATGAAAGTCAGAATTGATAGCTGAAATGACAATCAATCCGATTTTAAATTTTCCTTTTCATAAAATCAGAAGAATGATTCGAACTGGTGATGAAGACGAGGCAAAAGCAAATCTCATTACAATTCTGATCGGAACAAATTATTTATTATGTATAATGTTTTTTCCATTCTCTCTGGTGCTTTTTAGGAATTTTAATGCTGTTTTTCAGCCTGTCTAGAGTTTCTTTCTCTAGAATCAGTATAAATCTTAGCTCCTTCAGAGTCGGTCATTTGCTCTAAATTCTCTAGAGTCCGTACAATTAAAAAAAAAATCATTGAGAACTTTCCTAGGCTCTTTGAAGTGCCAACAGAGCTTTGCACACAAATAGCTGGAATCTCCCGACTTTAAGTCAGACATTGGTTATAAGCTAGTCTTCCTGTCAGTTGACCTGGCAGCTGTCTGGGCTGTTCTGACGAGGATAACTCGGTTGGTTATGTTTGGTCCGTCATTTTCAATTAACAAGCCGCCACATCCAGCTTTCTGGGTTGGTGTCAAGATCAGACCAAGGCCAGCAAAGCCTGCCTTATTTGGTGGAAGTGATTCATTTTTTTGGGAACCCTTTCATATTCCCGTAATTTCATTGGAGTAATGCGAGTTGGAGGGTCTCTGGGTGATCCCTAATCTTTTGAGCCCTTGTGGCTGTGCTTATGGGGCACTTAATTAAGGCACAGCCTTTGCGGTGACACGAATTCAGAGCGGGTCAAGAAATGACTTGTTTGGGTTTTTTTGGGAACGGTGGCGCTGGGGGCGGAGGTGTTGGCTTCAATGGCTTTCTGCTGGCCAGACCACCGTGCCCATTTATATTTAACCTACTTACTCGGTTTTTATGCCAACTACACAAACATCTTCGTCACAATTCGGCGCTCAGGAAGTGCCCACGGCCCCCAATCACGTTTCTTTTTCGAAACCGGCTACGTCACTGTGTCCTTGTAATTCAAATGCCTCTGTTGTTGTTGTTGTTTGAGTTCTTCGTTGTTTACTCGTCGTTTACGCGGCAAATTTTTTGTTTCGCACATTGATTTTTATTTCGGCTGAGCACCACCGCCCCCACCACTCAGATTTAGGCTGCTCCAAGTGCGAATCATGCTGCCAGATTGGCCCCGATTTATAGGCCTGCTGTTTTCAAGAACACCCCGTTATAAATGGGCCTGCTGTTCGGAGTCGGACTTGGACCACACTGCCTGTGCGTTGGGGCCCCCACAGACATCGAGTGAGCCGCAGCCGCAAGAAAGTTTTCTTTCGGCCAAACTCACGGGTGGGGGGCACTCCATACATGCACCGATGCACCGCGGAACAACCCGACGGGCCCCAACAGCCCCGCCACCCGCTTCTGGAGTATTTTTAAGTCGCTTTCTCGCCGGCTCGCACGATTCGCTGAACATCTGGCCATTGGCATGCCACTGCCATCACCACCAGCACCACCTCCGCTTGGAGGGGGTGCGGAGCGGCGAGGCAACTAGCAAGTAAAGTTATTTTATTTAATAATCTCTTTTCCAGCCGCTTTGATTTGAGGCACCTGTTGGCTGGCCCGAGGGCATTAGCACGCAATAGGGGAGAGCCGAGATACCGCCGAGTCAGTCGTCCGCCATCCTCCGTCCGTTGTCGGCCACTCACCCACCTCCCGGCCCAAATACGGCTAGGCTAACTGACGAGGGTCTGAGTGATTCACTCGGCATGCGCCTCCGCAGCAACAATTCTTGGAGCCGTTGCCTTGTGCGGCGTCTAAAAGTCAACAACACTTGGGTGACCAGCGAGCCCCCTTGGCCTTCTGCCTGCCGCTCTATGCAGTCGTATGCAGTCGGCTAAGAACGGCAATGGCCCTCTGCACACTCGCACACACACACACACACACAGCGGTATGGGACCGGTGGAAAATCCTTGCCTAATGTCGTCGTCGTGAAATTCAAATTTGAACGAAAACTTCAGGTGTCCGTCCACAAGCCATAAAGTTTTATTTATATAAAACAAAAGGTTTCGGGCATTTAAAGCCGTAAGACAAAAACAATTTGGGCTTTCGCACCTTTTGGAAATTCTACTGGCGGGCCTCTCCGACTCCAAACTCGAATCTGTTTATTAGGGCAATCACTGAACACTGGAAGAACTAGGCATCCCTATATCACAACTGCTAATAGTTAACCGCTTAAATCAAACAAGTTTAGGCCGAACAGGAAAACCGAGCAAGAGTCCAGCCAACGCGCATTTGCATCGATCCGCTGCATTTGCCGTTCGCTGAAAAACTAAACCGTTAAAGGCAAATTCCTTTTTATATTTCAACATCGCCTTCGTGGACTTGTCGGCGTCGTTTGCGACGTCGAGCCGCCGCCACCCTCGACGTCGCTGTGACCATCCTGCTGCCCATCGCCGTGCTCTGTCCAGCGGCAGCGGGCGAGTCCAAAGACGTCGCGGCGTTGCCGCTGAAACGTATACGTGGGTCAGTAAACCTACTTCCGGTTGACATAAATTCGCCTTGGACATGAAAACTTACCACTACCACAGCGCCGGGCGGCAGTGGCGCTGGCGCGAGCAGCCCCCAGAGGCAGCCAGTCGTCAGTCAGTCAGTGTGTGACTGGGCTATACATTCGAATTTTTGGCTTTTTCAATTGTAAATTGCTGTGCACCTGTAGTCTTTACATGAAAGGACCGCCAACACCACCCGCCCATGCAGAATGAAGTCATTGTGGGCTTCGGTTGGCCGTGGGATCATCCTGGAAATTGGAAATTCTTTGCGGCTCTTCTTCAACTCAACGGGGCCTTCGCCTCCCACTACAGTAAAATCGGTACTCATTCAAAGAACTTTACTTATAATATTTCGAACTAGATTCCCCAATCCCCTCCTGCCGCTCTTAAGGGACCAAGCTGACCCAATTCCCATTCCAAGCCTCTGCGGCCAGCCCATGAAAAGTAGCTCGGGGGGCCTTGGATGTGCAATTGTTTCTGCTGTCTGCTCAGACCAGCCTTGAAGTCAAATCGCTTTGCTTTTAATCTAATTTGTATGATTTTCGAACTGCTCCCTCTTTAAGGAGCGGCCGTGCAGAACCCGCTGAACCGTGCTCAGGGAAACAGAAAGAGATTTGTCCACGCGATGATGGTTGAGTTTTGTTTTTACTTTTACTTTCACTTTCGCTGGGTACAGCGGGGCTGTCCGTTGACCAATATACAAGTAGTTCATAAATTAATATCAATTGTTCGTCGGGGATTGCGTGCAGAAATGAACCATCGACATGCAATTTGCTAGGAATCCGTGAAAGGCATTAAATCTAATTGCCTGCCAGCAAGGAGCTTTTACGCCGATTGCTTCGATAAAATTAAATACAAATTAAAATCGTATTGTAGCTCAAGGAAACTAGGCTATCTAATATAGGTCTGTTAGCAACCAGTTCGGCTCGTGATTCTTCAACCTCGCACATCCCGAAATAAAGTACAGAACCATCGTGCCACCCGACTATCCTGTAATTTTTTAAGCTAAGATTAAATTTGTTGCGCTTAAAACCATATAACATAGAGAACTCTTTTTCCTCCGTAGACCTTGGTGGGTGGGTCCTTGGGTTGCCTCCAATATGGTTAGCATCAAAAAAGGAAACAATCCAGTCATGTCCGTCTGTCTGTCCCCCTTCCTTACTTGATTTTGTTTTTATTTGGGACTGCCGCTCTATTTTCTCTAAATCTGGCATCTCTGTATATTATATTAAAGTTATACCAATCGAAAGATTGTCCCACGACTTTTCCATACAGGCATAAACTCTCTTTCAATATTTTCTGAAAGGGTCGTGGCCTCGGAACTGCCATAAGGACCTTCGGACTCCAACTATATCAGAAGAAATAAATAAATATAGTAAAAGATACCAGGAGAGGCTTGAAAGTCATATCAACACCCTTGCCATTGATTTGTTGCATAATAGCCTTCATGGCCGTCGTCTACAAAGACATCACCCTTTGGACCTGCCATTTAGGCCACCCAAAGAGTGGTGACTTTAATTATGAATTTCTTACACTATCTCTGTAAACAATCCCCTTCAAGTTTATTCTCTTTGACCAAATTTACTTACTTAATTTGAACTGCCTATCTGCCTATCGAGTCAAAGCCTCAATATTTGATGACCAAGTCTTGACTTCTTTGAGATCCTTTCGTGCACACTGACAGACAGACAGACAGGCAGACGGAGAGATATAGGGACAGACAAATATATAAAGATACAGATCGATGGACATCGCTAAATCGATTTGTCTTTACAACTCCTTCTCATTCGCATTTTTATACCATTAGCTAACTCCAGGTACTGAGTTAACGTTGCAAGAAGTTCAGAAGTTAACGGTACTCTAGTGTACTGAGTATCTTCATATTTAGATAACTAAACTGGGGATTTTTGACCTAATTAAAATAGAGAAACTTGAGGGAACTTTTAGCCGAATTGGAACTTTCAAAGCTGGCCTTGAAATCTGCCCGGGGTCGCCATTATCCAAGGCGTAATTGTGTGGTAATTACGGTATATCTGCCACCCAATCTAGTCCACCGCAATCGGTGCTGTCCTGTAATTAAATTGCCTAACTAATCAGTCCCAATTCGGCCGTAGACCTCAATGCCTTCGAATTGGCGTCAGCGGCTCTGCCACAAGTTGATTTTTTTTGGATGCTGCTACTCGATTTTCCTGGGAATCTTCAGTTTCGTCGTAGACAATCGACGCAAAAAAATTATTCGCAGGAGCAACTGGCTGACCACATGGGCGGTGAGCGCCAATGTGGGACTCGTGGTTAGCTTGCCGATGTGGTCACGAGTCTTGAACCAAAAGGAAGCCGACCAGAACTGGATTATATGTATGACGCAGAAGCTTTTCAACTACAGTCGCCTGGGGTTGGTGATCTTGATTGTGCTGACCCGGCGGCCCAGGGAGAATGTCATTTTGAAAGTGATCGGCGAAATTTTGCCCCTGCAGAGGCGCCTGATCAGCGGTAATCCCTTCAACAAAAACTTGGAGATCATCTTCATACTGAAAACCGTCACGAGCTTTATGCAGTTTTTTGTAACCCTCTTTACGTTGCTTTACCTAAAGGACCAGCTAAACATCCGAGCGGTGGCCGAGGCCGTCGGCGAGGCCTTTTTCGAAAGTTTCTACCACGGCACGATTTTCCAGTACTTCACTGGGCTGATGCATCTGCTGAACTTCGAGCTACACCTGCACTTTAAGCTCAAGGAAGCCAATGAGCAGTTTCTCAAGACCCCAAGGCAGCGAGGTGACCCAAAACTGCACCGCCTTAGCCTGGGCGCCTGCGAAGACCTCCGATTTCTCTCCTGCGCCTATGCCACGTTATCGAGCGCCACTCAACGGCTCTCCAAATGCTACATAGTTCCCATACTGGGCTCCCTGTGGTGTCTGCTGCTGCAGTACGTGGTCTTCGGGTTCAATATTATCACGACCATCGTCATGTATCGAGCCAACTATGCGGCCTCCAAGAACCAGGCGGCAATTGCGGTCGGAGTTATTTTCTACATACTGATCCACCTGGATATCTATTTGTTCTACGTGATCTGTGAGGCCACCTCTGTGGCATATGGGCGGACTGGCAAGCTGCTGCAGCAGTTTCAGAGTCTGCCGCATCTGCCGCTGGCCATGACCAGAAAACTGGAGATTTTCGCCTTGCAGTTGTCGCACAATCGCTTGAAGGTGAACATTGGAGGTCTTTTCGACATTAATAGGGCCAGCTTTCTGGTACTAGGCGCCTTTATTTTGCGGACAATCCTCATCCTGGTGCAGTTTGAGTTCGAGCAGCGACTGAAACTGCTCAGGCGCCAGCTGAGCTCGGATTGGACAGCGGACATTGAGGGCCTGATAACTCCGAAAGGTGGGAAGTGGGTCTAGTTTTAATTTGATCTGCTAGTAAAACTTTTAAGAATTATTAACTAATGAAATTTCTTGCACTGATATTCCTCTTGGTGGCTGCACAGCCGCGAGATTATCATCTGCAGGATTCCCATCTGCTCCCTTAAATAGTCCAAGTCGTGCTCGCGAACCAATCGTTGCTCGGTGAGCTTAGCCAGCTGGTTGACTACGTACCGCTCAGCCTCCTCCAGGGTTAGTTCCATAAAGAAGCTGGATCCCATTAGCATGGACACCTTATCTACGGGAGGCACACTGACTTCTTTGTAAATGCCATTGGCCAGCTGGATCTTCGTCTGGAACTCTTTTTTTTCCATCTGCAGCTTCTTCAGAAGCTTCAGATTGTTCTTGGCCATTTCGGCGATTGGCTTCTGAGTCGCCAGCGCAATGTCAAGATTCCACAACTGGGTTCTGTACTTTTCCATGCGGGTACTCAACACTACCATGGCTGTGTCGTAGCTGCCAAAGTAGTCTACGCAGTTCTGAACTAATGGGAAGTGTGGGGCCGCATCGATTTCACTGTAGGTCACCCGTGGGGGTGGCAGTATCGGCTTTTTGATTTCGTCGAGGAAAGCGAACATAGCACTCGATTTGGATCCAAAGACTTATTGTAATTTTTGAAGGAATTTTTATGACACAGTCCGAACAAATTCAGGCTTACTACGAACAAGAAATCCCACACATCTCTCTTATTTCGTGTGTCTCTTGCTTTCTCTCTCTCGCTCTCTTTACGTCTCTAGCTTTCTAAAAAACCGGCATCACATCTTAAAGAGACGTCTGAGACAACCTCAAAGTCAAACTCAGTGATTAATAAAATTCTGTTAAACACTTTTAATACAAATAGGTATCGCACTTGGCAGGCCTTTGTAAGATTTCCAAGTGCGGCCCAACCGGCTATTTTTAGTCCAAATCTCTTCATATATTCCACTTTGCTGGATTTTTATAAAGATCTAGCCATCGATTTCAAAAATCAAACATACTCGTAAGTGCGTGCCCGTGCCAGTGATGCCAACTTTTTAACAAAATGGAGGCCTGCCTTACTAAACAAATGCGTGTATAACTGAGAGCGGCCAACTAAATTGAATGATTCTAAAGCCATTATGGCAGCCCCAAAGATAAAAGTACCGCGAATAATTCTTTTAAACCAGGGTTCGTAAATGCTCGCCCACGAGCGCCCGCGAGAGCTCTCGAAATTTTGACGAGCGCTCGCGAGCATTTACAAACCCTGTTTTAAAATCCAAAAAAAAAAAACCAAAACAAAATTGGAGTGAATTTTGATTTATTTTCTGTTGGTGCCAATTTTGTGCTTCGTCTGGGAAAAACAAAAAATATTAATAAAAATCAACAGCAACACGTTCCGTCGTTGCTAGTGATTAGCATGCGTTGCTGAAATATAACAAGTGTCATTCACTGAGAAGCTGTACAAATTCTGCAGCTCAACTGAGAACCAGAAAAGAGCAATGCTGCCATTTATTGCGGGGGCTCTGTTGACTCTCCAGCCAGCAAAGATAATGCCCCTACAATCGTTAATTAATCGCACAACAAAGGTGCTCAGTGTCAAGCGCCGGGAGACTCCCGCAGTAAGCGGGAGATTCTGTTTTGCAGTTTTGTGTATGTAAAACGGCTTGATCAGGCCACCAGATTTAAATTTTGTACATATATTATTGTCAAGTATTTGTGCGTTTTATTTCGTTTTACATAGAGTAGTAATTAAAACGTTGCTACAGGTTCGATAGGAGATAAAGTATATCCTGATGCAGATTTTAGTGCATACCTTCATCCTTCTTCAGCCGGAATACTGCGAATTAAAGAAGGTTAAAGCCATTGGCCACGACCGATTGGGGGCAGAGGACTTACGAACTGGGGTGCGCGTCCATTAGGGCTGCCGGAGGTAATAATGTTTCCGTTAGAATCAATTGTAACGGTACGCCCATCAGGACGTTTCCAGACGGAGACATTATCGTTCCAGACTCCAGCCTGGTTACCCCGAACCACGAAATTATCTCCCTGAACCCGTTGGGGGCTTCGGCGCTGGCGTTGTGCGCTAAAGTGACTGCCACCGGGCCCAGTGCTGAAATCTACAGTGCGGTCGGGACGACTAACACGGAAGGACTCACGGCGCTGGCGTCTCACGTCGAAGTTGCTGCCTCTGGGTCCAGTGCTAAAATCCGCAGTCCGGTCGGGACGACTCGCGCTAAAGACATCACGCTGATTGCGGGACACGTATGTGCCGCCGCTTCCTTGATATACAACACGATCAGGACGACTGACGAAAACGTCCCGCTTATGTTTGCCTTCTTGATACGTGTGACCGCCAGGGCGAGTGCGTGTTGGGTCTTCTTTGGGTCCCAGGTTGTTTTCTCTCTGCAGAGCGTCTTCCTGGGATCCCTGTGGGACATGTTGGGGTCCCAAAGGATCGTCAAAGCTTATAGTTCTCGAGCCTACAAAATTCAAGAAAAGGAAAGAAAAATGATTTTGTATTGTAATAGGCAAATTATATTTCGGGTACTGGATGCCTAATTGCTAATAGACTTAATACAGAAATAATACCATAAAGCCACGACTAAACCCCATAACAATGTCCGCTCCGTACCTGGCTTTCCTCCGGAGCTCTTTCGATTGGTGTACGTGTTGCCTTGTTCATCCGTGTAGACGTGTTCGCCTCTAGATGGTGAGTTTTGGAAGGTTCCGCCTACGCCGGGCACACTGTAGGCCCCTTCGTTTTGACCGCGAATATAGACCTGCTCGCCTGGCCTGCCGAACACATGAGGTCCATTGCGTCCGTCGTAGTCTCTTTGCGCTGTAGGAGGCAAAAAAGGCTAATAGATTACGGCTGTGGATTGGGCAGGACAGCTCAGAATTACCAGTGCAAGCGCACAGCCAGACGCCGAGTAAGCCAAGCACCAGAAATGATCTCATGTTGTCAATTGATCGCCAACTCGTCGCGACCTTCGTATTTATATTCAGGTCTGGGCAAGCAAATTGATGTGAGAGGGAGAGGCTTACATCGGGAACAGATGAGGCGGTAATTTCCCAGAACGCCGCCTTCGCTGCCGGTTCCGTCGCTTTTTGTGTCGCACATGTTAGCGGGTTGCACTCATTCTATAATTATTAAGTGATAACGAGAATGCCAAGATGGGAATTTTTACTGTCCTTATATTATTTACATCAGCCCAGTGTTTTTGTTTTTTGCATCTCCTTCGACTTGAAGTTTCTGGATTGCATCTTATGAACTTATTTTAAGATAGTCGATATTTACTATTTTACTTCGAATTTATAGTCACATATCTGAGGGCTTCCCCCAACCGCTCTAATTTGAACAAGCAAGGAAGTAACAGTCGAGCTAACCCGACTGTGAGATACCCTCACACAGAACGCGTCACAGCGGCCGTCGAGGCTAGATCGATGTCTCCATTGACTCTAACCATATTGGAGGTAACTTTGTGGGGTCTACGACGTCTTCTTCTCTACGTTACATACTTTCGCGCAAAACTATTATACCCTTGCGCCTTCAACTAGAGGGTATAATGAATACAAGCCTACATATGAATACAAGCCTAATAGTGACGTAGTGTGAGTGAAAAAGACAAATCAAAACAACGCCAGAGTTGCCGTCGTTTATAACATTCGCAAATAACACATAT
>JBAMCP010000188.1:0-79383 GCA_037075105.1 Lissocephala sabroskyi
AAATTATTTTGATACAAACCCCAGGTACAGGGTATATCACAGTCGGGCTAGCTCGACTGTTACTTCCTTACTTGTTTATTTGCTGCCAAGACTTTGTTCATTTACAATTAATCCCGTTTAGTGTCCATTTTTTTAATTTTCCTTCATTTTCACTTTGTAGTACTTTTTTTTTGGAAGCCGCCCGCAAAATGAGGCAACTTGCGGGCAGGATGGAGGGCGGCTGTCCACCTGTCCGCCTGCGGGCGGGCAAACAAACAAACGAAGGCAAAACTAATAAATTTTAAACACTTACTAAAATGCAAAGAACAACAAGGGAAGGAGCAGCAGCAGCCTGGAACCCCGAGACCCCAAAAACAACTTGACTGCGGTCCTGAAGTGGGCCAGGACGGAAGGACAACGCGAGGGCCGGGCAGCCCGAAAGTTTCGTTCAAAATTAAGTTGGTTGGGGTTTTTCTGAATTCAATAAATTTGCCTCTGGAAGAGGAGGGACAACAGGACAACGGAACGCATCGCATCGGCGGGGACGGAAAAGTTTTGGGGCAACTGTAAATTTGCAGGTTTCGTTTTCGGGTTCGACGACAGACGGATGCTGGCATGCAATATACACGCCCCCCACCCCCCAAACACACGCACTTTCGGAATATTTAGAGCCCGCAAGGGAGCATAGAAGAGTCGCCGGGGGGGGGGGGGGATGTCCTTTTGTTGTTTGGCTGTTTTTGTGCGCACCTCTCATTTTCCGCCATTTGCAGCTGCGTTGCGATGCATGCGTGAAGGCTCGCCAGGGTTGCCACCAAAGTGAAACTACCCGAATCTGGGTTACAAAGTCGGCGTTGATTTTGTTTTACTCGTGAGTGCAAGGTGGTGGGGGCAGTTAGGCGTGGTTGTCCAATGCAACCCTGCCCGTTTGGGGGGGAAAAAAAGAAAACTAGAATTTATGCCATCGCGAATATTGCGAATCGCTTCTTTATTTGCTTGGCTCGCTCTCTTTGTTTTCGCTGTCCTCGTGTCTTTAAGCGCGGGACAATTTCGGCGCTTTCCATTGTTATTCTTTCTGGTACTGTTGTTGTTGGTGTTTGCGCTGCCAGTTGCTGGCCAATAAATTGCCAACGTGATAAAAAGCAGCTGCCCTGCGCAAAGCAAACAAAAAGTACGCAGCCCACAGAGAGAGCAAATCGAACAACATTTGGCCAAAAGGCAGAAAAACAACAACAGAACAACAAGCAAGTCGTCCATTCAGAGGAACTAGAACGTTTTTGGAACTCCGCTAGAACAGTGGGTGAGAGGGGGAGTTGGGGAGAAGGGCACTTTTCGAATCAAATTGCATTCGTCGCTGGCATTCGATTTATTGAGCCATAAACGAGAAACTGCAACTACAATGGCCAAAAGCAGCAATTCCCAGCATTCGGATGACTTAAGGTTGTGCGCCATTCAAATTGTCAACGATCTCCCCATCTCTCCATCTGAACTGCGAAATGTGCTCACAGCCATTTTGAATATTGCTTTGGGTTTTTTGTTTTTAATATTTTTATCCGCTATTTTTCCCTCGAATTGACTTCAAAGAATAAACAAACGGAAATTTTATACGCTTACAAATCGCAAATCGACTCGAAATTAATTTGCCTTTTTCTCTTTCTTTACTTCCAGGTATGTGCGGAGATTTATTCGCTTTTAATTGCAAATTGGCAGCGCCCAGTCGTCTACATTTGGTTTGGAATATTCTTTTTCCTAAATTATAAAGTCCAGAACCCGAACATTTCTGGAAACTACAAAAACCCAATTTCTTATTCAGTGAGATCCCTAACTCTGCCCAAGTTCAACCGAACTGAACTGCACGACAGAGGGTGGTTCATCTTTAAGTTAATCTGTAAAAGTGCTCCTAAGGTCAGAGTGCCCCGATTAACGACCTCCACGGGATGCTGATGCGATGACGTCATGGGAATCCACTAACTGTCAGTTTTCCCGTGAATGGGGGATATCATTTCAAATTAATCTTGATGGGGTAAAAGTTCCTAAAGATATTAATAAGTTTGTTTATATTCCCTCACCTCAATATGAATGAAATTTATCCCTGAAATCCCTGAAAGAAATCCGATTTCGATTCAAACAAGATTTTCGCTCTGCAAGACGATCCACGAATCAATCCTTTTTCTATTCCAATCAATTTAAGTCCTGCTGCCTCAAATCAATCAATCGTAAAATAATAAGAAGTCCGAATCTTTGCCTTAATCGACAGGCTTAGGTTCTGAAAGATTGGCTCAGCCACCGAGACTGTAAAGGACAAAGCCTTGAATTGATATTTATTCATATTGTTAGAAAAAGAAAATGATCTTTAAAGAGATCACTCAATTTGGAGTTCAGGAGCCTCAATTGCCTTATCGGCTTCCGCTTGATCGATCAGGTTTGAATTCTTACCCAACAGGAGCAAAGGCTTTGAACTTCCCCGAGTCAGTGAGCTAAGGATATTGGAGTCCGTCGGTAAGGACAATAGAGCAAAATGTAACCGCGACCTCAGATTGGATTTGCTATCCTAGGGGCTTTGCTATTAGGGGTTTTTTATTCTCTAACCCTTAACATGGGCTCCTTCGAATGATAGGAAGGTTTTCCAGAATTAATCACAGTTCGAGTGATTTTATCGATCCAACTGCCTGTGCCCTCTTTGCTTTTATGGCAAACCACTCGGCCGGATTTATTAATCCTTTTGTTCGACCCCAGGATTGCGGTATTGTTTTTCTCAGAAGATGACACGTTGACATAAATATTTGACCTCCCCGAAAGAAAGGAATGGAGTGCATTTCGCCGCCAAGACGAAAAAAGGCCGCCTTCCCTCGCCCGTCTGCTTGCGGCGGCTGGAGTGTTACCCTTGCTCCTGGTTTACTTCCTTTGTGGACTTAATTTTATTTCTCCTGTGCGTTTGCACTGTGGGCCGTGGGTGCGCCACCCGCCGCGGCTTCCCCGTAAAAGGCTCTGGGGCATTGCAAGAGTACAAATTATGAAAGCACGGCGAACCCTTAAGACTTTCGGCTTCATCGGCTTTCCGTTTCAATAAATAAAAACGCCAGCCCAGGATATGCAAACTGGAAGGCGCCTGCGGGCCGCCCACATGTGAAGCTTAAATCGGTAGTTTCTCGGTCCATGGCTTGCGGTCGCTGCGGAGCTGGTCCCCACCCCCTCACCGGGCATCGATAGCCCGCTCTGACACACTTTATTTTGGGGCACCTGTCATGTGAGCTGCCAGTCAGCCTGCCGGATCCTGCCAGCCCCAGCCTCAGCGGGCCGAGTGTCCGTCTTTATGGGTCAATGCAACTCTGGCCGGTTGCCAGCCAACCAGCCGCCTAGGCAAAAGGGGGAGGGGATGGCAACAATCATTATCATTGCGTACCAACGCTGATGAAAAGCCATCGTGAGTGGAGAGGGTAAGTTGTGTGGGGCGGGGCTTCCATTTAGCCCAAAAAGGGGTTACGAGCAGGTCGATGTTGGCTGTTGGTTTTTGTCAGGCAAGCAGCATCATTAAACACGCTCAGCGGCAGCAAAAACGAGTTCCATCAAAAATTTAGAATGCCTTTAATACACCGAGAGAAAATTGTTGGAAAGATTTCCGTTGTGTTGCATTTAATCAGAGTAGAGAAATGAGAATAAATTAGAATTTTTTTAAGGATCGCCTTCGAATTCTTCTTGCTCATTGAGAACACGATACCTCCGAGAAATCTGTGTAGTATTTCTCCTCAAAGGGATCTTAGTTGGGCTTTATCTTTATAAAAACGAAGAAACGGCAAGTTTCTTAAAATCCAAAGAAATCGGTGTGTAATTAATTCTTGGCTGAGCCAATTGCGATTTGGTATTAGGAAATATTGGTAATATTTTTCTATAATTTGTTGTTCTTTCCTGTTAATGTGAATCAAGCAAAGAGAGATTTGAAATTGTGCCTAATTTAAAAAAGGACATTGCGAATTATCCTATTTCTATGCATACCTTTTGGTTGTGAGGAAAGACGATCAAAATTCTTTTATTCAATAATACAAACATAAAAATCTATAAAGAAAGAAAGTTTCCTTTATTTAAGAACCTAGAAAAGCATTCTAAGTTAACCCGCGAGGGATTTGCAAAGCACCTAAGCTGGGGGAATCGAATAAAAAAGTTTAAATAGCCTTAGAATTTGAACTGCTGCCTGACTCGCTGCCTTTCTTTGCATTTTTAAAAACCCTAAGAACCAATCCAGAATTACCCAATTGTCTGTTCTCGATCAGCGAGGAGCTGACCTTTTGTCGATTTTCTAAAATAAACCAAATTTTAAATTCCGATTTTTTGTTTAGTCCTTGAATCTTCATCCGCTTTTCTCGCAGTGCTCGGAATGTGTGCCTTATGTTAACTTCATGACGAATAAGCCACATTTAAGTTTTGTTTTCACCTCGCTGACTGAGGAGTCCACCCCCACCCAGCCCCTGTGAGTGCGCTCGCATAAACTAGCACCAATTTATGACGAGCGGGTGCCGGTGAGGCTGGGGAAGGCTTTGTTTGCGCGCTCTGCGTGCCCGGCAACGCCACTGCGCCAGCAAACTGACGCAAGTCCTTTGGCTTGATCAATTACACCCACTGACACTGTTAGCCCAGGCTCAGCCGGGCTCATATTTGTTCGAGAACACTCTCGCTCTATATAACTACGCCGGCTTCTGTGCCGGCTGCTCTGTGTGGGTGCGCATATCATTGCCATTGTAATAAGCGACGCATGTGTGCCCAGCACCTCCCCCCACCTTTTGCGACTCATTCATGCATGTTTGACTGACTGCCCCACTGTGCGACAGGGTGCTCCGTCCGACAAGCAGGTCGGCTGGTGTGCACCTGACAGTCGACCGCCCTCCCGTCGCCGTAGCCGCTGCCGGTGCCTCTGTTTGTTTAGGCGCATGTAGAGCAACTTATCTGGTCCGTGTAGTCGGTGCTCGGTCCCCTCTGGCCCGGCACGTCTACGGATTATGTCAACACATCCGACGACAACGGCGACGGCGACGGCGACGGAGGCGACGATGATGCCGATGACGACGCCGACAATCGCAAATGCCCAGGCCTACACACACGGCGGGTATGGCTTGGCATAAGTGGCCATTTCTGTGATAAGCAAAGGTCAGGGGAGGAGGCCATGGGGCCCCAGTGCCGCAGTAGGTGGGAATAGAGGCGGCTTTCGGTCCACCTTTCGGCAGCTGATAGCTTCTGAAGATGCTTCTTGATTTTCGTACACTTCTGGGAATTTAAATCCGCGTTCTGCTTGCAGAACTCTATGAAGTTTTATTAAACAGAAGGATTTTTGAACAACATTCCTACAGGCTTTCTATGTAACAGTTGTAACAGTAACAGAGGAATCTATTTTCACGATCATAATTAAAGTCTTTTGGAATTTGAAATATTTTCCTATCCCATTGAAGCTGTCTGAAAAACTCAAACAATATTCATTCAATTTTTTCCTTATTTTATTGCTTTCCGGTTTCCATTACGTGCCGTGAAGATGTACATAAATCTGAAGGATTCTTTCTTCAACCTCGAGATCCGTCTTGAGAGACTTATTATCCCGATAATATTACAGACTGATGGCGAAGTTCGCACGTCATTTTCGGGGAACTCGGCTTCAACTGAGACCATAATGCGAATTCATTAAGCACCTGACAATTGATTACCACAATTTGTTGCCATTAAGAGCCGCCAGCAGCGGCGGCAGAAGTTTTCCTCGGCCGCTCCGCCGTCTGCAAATAAATGAAAAATAACACATTATTTTCCGAATGTGAAGTGCATTAAACACGAACCGACGGCGGCCGGGCCCCTTAATTGCTCCATAAATGACGTGTAGCTCATATCCTGTCACAACTGGAGGAAGGAAGGGCGCGGAACTGGCGGTCAACCGCAAGCCCGGCGTCCAGAAAGGCCAGTCGGCGGATCCGCACATATTCGGCCCATCGATGGCACTTCATTTCGATGCATAAAATAAAGGCTGTTATTTTATTTGCTTGTATTTTTGCAGCGACCATTAATTCCATTGTTCGCTGTCGCAAACCGAGCCGCAAATGTTTAGAAATGGGTCTCCTGGGATTTAGAGATAGGCTACAATGGAATTTTGGGTAGGGCTTTTGAACTATTTTAAAGGGTATCTAAGCGTTGGTGCTGCAGTTCGCTTGGCCGAATATGAGAGTTTAATTAAATTACCCACAGATTTGATGAATCGTTGGCTGTGTTTGGCCGGCGAGCCGCAAAACTTGACAAAATCCTTCCAACAAATGCCAAAAATATTTATTTATATTTTGCGGTCATCTGTGTTTTCCGAAATTTTCCAACACTCGTTATTGTCGTTGTCCCTTTAGATCGATAATTTGTGGCCCGGGCGAATTGCAAGTGTTGCAGGCGCGACTGGCCAATTGCCGGCCGCACCCAAAACCAAAGCAAATCACTGAGAGCGCTGGCCAACGAGCAAGACGGACAGGTTGGCTTTCGGGGTGGGCAAAAATCAAAACAAAACAAATCAAACAAACAAACCAAGAGGCGGGGCAATCTCTTCTCCGCCCCCTCCGCTGCCACGATGAGTCGAACGTCCGCCGGAGATAAGACAGCCGCCGTCCGCCGTAAGCGCTCCGCTCGTTGATTTCTGATTTCGGACGCCGGCGTCCAATGATTTTAACATTTTTGCCGTTTGCCTTTTGCTGGCCGCGCCGCGCATCGCACCGCCTCGCCTTGCCGTTCCGTTCTTCCTTCGTCGTCCTTCGCATTGTCGTTTTGTGTGTCTGCTGTCATTTCACGGCGTCGACGACGCCGTCGCCGTCGCCGTCGCCTTGTTCGGCGTTCATTTCAATTAAATGCAAATCTGGGCTGGGATTTTTTTTCCATTGAATGCCACATCGTCGGCCGGGGTCGGCCGGTTGGTGTCCTTGTTGTTGTTGCTCTTGTTGGGGCTGCTGGTGGTCGCTTCCTGCAAAAGTCGTGGAATGTTTTTCACGCATCGCTGCGTTTTATTTTCCGGCTTTCGCAAGAGTCGTCGCCGATGTTCTCGGGTTTCTTTCTCTCACTCCGTCTTTCTTTCTTTTTTGTACATTTAGCCCTCGTTACGAGTCTTCTTCCTTCGTTCCCCTTTTTTTATTTCACGTCGCTGTATTTGGTCTATAATTTTTATGCTGCCCCTTTGTGTTTGCTATGAATATTTGACGATGCCTACCCTTCCCCGGTCTCAGTTCACCTGGCTGGGCATATGAGTGAAATGGAGATTATATTTGCAAAATATTTAAGGCCTCTGTTTTAATTGCTTAAATTGTAAAGGTTTTCGCAAATAACTTTTCCTACAAAAATAGTTAATTTCAGCTGGTTTCTCCTTAAATAAAATTATTTTATATGACGAAAATTTAACGACAGATAAATTGCACAAAAATGTAAGCATTTCGTTTGTTTTAACTGGGTTCAAAATCAAATTGAAATTAATTCTTCCCGCTTAGTGGACCTTCTAAGTCCTGGAACTCTTTTTAGGGTACAACCGCAGCTCTCGGGTGGGACAAGGTAAATATTTTTTTTGAGTCAGACAGACGGACACACAGAAGTGGACATTGCAGGTTCCCTTTACTTTGCATTTTAAGTTTTCGCACAGTCTGCGCGTTTCACCAGACCACCGTTTCGGAGCCCCCTGTGGGGATCATACCCCTTACCCCCTCGGGAGCAAACATTACACCCTGCACGCATAAATGAATGAAGGTTGCGACGGCGGGAGGAATGGAAACGGCGCTCCTTTTGGTCAGCGACCTGCAACCGTAGGGAGCTGAAATATTTTTACATCCCTCTTTGAAGGATGGGGGATGTCCCGGGCAAATATTGCGGTGCTTGCGTGTGTGCTGGAAATTCCTCAACGGTGGCTGGCGGCGGCGGGCGGGCAGCTGGGAAACTTTATCAGAAATTCACACGCCACGGCCGCTGAGAAGTGCAAATGAAAAATTCATTAAGAAATATTTAATAATCAGCTTATTTCCCTCTGCGTAATTTGTGTAAAATGCCCCAACTCACATCAAATTTGTCCAATTCACGATCTCCGACAGGCGACGGTCGCTGGTTCCTGCCTTGTTTTTTGAGGGGGCGGACATGCCCTTTCGATGGAGCAGCGGAAGTGGGCCTTCTTGCCTTTGGGACCCATTAAACCACGTGGGGGTTGCATTGTCACGCTCGCCGGCTGCTGGGAAAGTCAAACACGAACGGACACGTTGGTTGGCCAGGGTTGCCGCCAAATCTCGTCCCTGCGGCCCCCCACATTTGCAGATGACGTCGTGTGTCGGAATTTACTTTATTTTCCCAGAATTTGCATAATTTCGAGCGGCAGGCCGGCGCGGCCAACACTCTGTGCCCAGTCAGTTGATTAAAGTGATAGACCGACTCACTCGCCCTGCGCCCTGCTCGGCAAATACCCAGGGGTCCGTCGGTCTGTTGGTCCGTCGGTCGGTGGGTCGAGGGGTCCGTTTCGCGTTGCCGCCAGCTTATGGGGCGTGGCGTACTTTTTGAAAGTCAAGGTAAATATTAGATTTTCGGTTGTGAAATTCTTGGTTGTTTGCTTTGCCAAGTTTTTCTGTCGCCGACTGCTGGGGTCGGTGGGGTGGTTGGGGTAGGGCGCCCGTAGGAACCCCTGTGTGTTCCACTGAAGAGATGTAGGTAATGCAAATATTGGCTTACAATTTTGGTTTTACTAACTTTGTAGCCAACTCGCCCGATACTTTGGCCAGAGAAAGTCGAAGCTGCCACTGAACACAGAAGCTGATCACTGGCAAATGTTAAGTGGGCGGCGTGTGGGTTGCAGCATCGAAATCGGGAAACAAATTGAAGAGGAAAATGATAAAAGATGAGTGCAAAAAACCCTATCGCCTGATATATTCGGCCGCAATTTTATTTCACTCGTTGAGAAGAGTTTTATATATTTCTAAAGCCCTCTTCATTATCGATCGATGCAAGGCGATTCGCATATTCTTATTTGTCTATAAGCATTTTAGCTTCATAGCCTGCGGACCGTATTTGATAGAAAGAAGGGTCTTTAGGGGCGTCTGAAGGGGCCTCAAAAAGGCTCTCTTTTTTATTGGTTCGGTTGGTCAGATCCGTAAGTTTAGATTTTTAGAGGAATATTTAGTTTCATCCCCCTTTCGAGCAATTTTAGGTCTCTGGCATTGGCGTGGATCAAAAGTTTTATGAGTTCATCGGCTCGATTGGTGATATTTCAAGATTCCTTCTTAAAAAGACTAGGTTACAAAATGTAAATATCTAATATGCGTATACATTTCTATTAATTTATTTTTTAAATCCATGCAACATCCAATTGGAAGGTTCCAGAAGCGCCGAACCTGTTGACGAGGGGCGCGAATTTCCGTTGTTCTCCTTTTAGACCCTTAACCTAATCCAGCGGAAAATGCTGAAGGAAGCTGAGACAATGAGAAAAATGCAAACTCGGCTGCTGCCGTTCCCGGCTGAGCCGCATTTGCATATCGTCGCCGGTTCAGCCCCGAGTTAGTCCAGCCGGCAGCCCAGGTGTCCGTCTCCCTGGCAGTTTGCGTTCCGTTTTGTCAACTGCTTTTGCCGGCATTCACGCGCCTAATTGCCTAATTAGGCATTTGCATGCACTCGGCGCCGAGAAAACTGTAGAGACTTTAAAATTCTCATTTCTTTTTTTGTCTGTTTGTCTTTGCAGGTCCCGAAGATGTACTAAAGTTTCTGGGCAACGAAAGTGTCGTGGATCACTTCAAGCTCATCACCAGGGATGGCAACAGCCTGCTCGTCGGTGCCAGGTGAGTGTCCTCCTCCAGTATTTACGGTTTGTCACGTCTGCGCTCCTGAAATTTAAGACCCAACGAGCCGCCCTCCCGCCTGAGGAGGCAGGCAATTGCACTACAAACACAAGGGCGGCGGCGGGGACTCCACTCGAGCGTTGCCCTCGCTGTCCAGATGCACTCAACCCGTTTGGCTGGCAGGGTGCGCCTCGAGAGCGCCGGAGGAGCGACCAAGTTGGCCGCCTACTTTTTCACTTTTAATTTTGCTTTGTTCGCCTTTTTGTTGTTGCTGTGGCGGCTGGCCAGGCGAAGCAAGGAGGCGGGCGCAGGCCGGGTCCGGGGCTGGGTTCGAGCCCAGGTGGCTGGGCTCTTGGTGAGGTGGGTGGCGGATGGGCAAGGAAAGTTTCCACTTCCGTTGCTCCGCTTTTGCCTGGCAGTGAAGTGGAATTGAAAAGCGTAGAGAAAAGAAGGAAACAAAAATATTTCCATACAATAACCGATAGTCTCTTGGCCCTCTGATCCTTGGGGTTTCGATTTCAATATTCTTTAAGGCTCCCTTCGAGTATAACATTGAAAGAAATAATACGAAAGCGAGAGGAAAAGGAATAGCGACGGGTGGAAGGATAATAACAACAGCTGTCGAAGATCAGACAAAGGGTCCAAACAGACGGTTAAGGGAATAAAAGAGTTATACAGAACTTATATGAGGAGTTTACGCGAAACAAATCTTAAACAGAATAGAATGCAAGGTTATAAAATGAAAAATTATCTATAGAAATCTTTAGAATGTACGAGAGATTTCGTTCCTTATTTTTCGGATTGGCCGTACTCTGTTAAAAAGTCAAGAACCAATGAGTTCAAAGCCTTTTACTCAATTTACAAGTATCGACAGTATCATTTTAAGCCTTAGATTTAAACCTAATGAGCAGCCGAATGATTTCTGGGTTACATTGGGGACAAACATTTACTGGCAAATCGTAGTTTAAGTAGACGCGGAACTTCTTCCGTAGAACTTGCATAAAATAAAAGGAATTTCTTTTCTCTCATAGAATTAGTATTTATTCTAATGCCATTTTATCATCAAATCACACCAAAATTTTTGTATTCGACCTCTCGAAAGGTGCTTCGAAATATAAAGAAAATATCGCACAAATTGATCAGATTTTGTGATTTCTAAGCATGACAAAAGCAGAAATTTGTACAATACATAAGTCTTGGTTCCCTATCGATCGTCCTGCCTTCGTCCCAACAAGCTTACCCACCAGGGATCCTGGAAGCCTTGTTTAACTTCGGTATTTAGTGCGCTAATATTGGGAAACATTATCAAAACTCTATTTATTCTATAGAATTCTTTTTTTGCGAAAGCAGTGACTAGAAAATGGATAACGCGGTTCGCGAGTTGTCAAGTGGATTCTACTGTGATCAGAAATAGCTTTCAGCCGCCACAGGTCCATTTGGCAGGTCGAATACAGAGGTATTTTATTATTTTACTATTTATTTTGTCAGGATTAATTTGAGATTAAATTTTAATTTTCTAATCAAATAGAAATTCACAAGAAACAGACTCCATGAATGCCAGCGTCTTAGAGCCTCCCCAGAAATCCTTAGGAGTAATTTACGAATTGTTTAACAGGAAGTTTCACCACTTTTTAAACCTCTTTCATTTTGCATTTAAAGTCTCCGCACAGAAAAAAACAGAGAGGGTAAATCGGTGAAGTGGAGTTGGAGTTCTTCTCATTTTGCACACATTGTATTTAATTTAAGTTGAGAATACACGAGATATGAAAGTTGGTGTAGTGAGACGAGCGGACAGCAGACAGGACGAGCAGCCGGCGTCGCGGTAGGTGGAAACTTTGATTTTACTTTGCGAAAAGCGGAGGGAAACCAGAGGCAGGAGAGAGCATAAATTTCACTCGAACCGAAAGATATGAAGACGGCCGAGCCAACTCGGCAAAGGTTAGTCAAAGTTTCAAGCACACAAACTTGAAACTGAAGTGCCCAGGACTTGAAGATCCCGCCGAAGACAGACAAAAAGAGGCACAAAGTCTGTTGTATAAATTTTGTCGTTGGGCAAAACCACAAAGGCGCTTACTTCCCCAGCCAGGCCAGAGTGCCTCGAGGGGGCGGGCTCACCGTAGACAATGCAAAAGCCACCCACTCGAAGGGACCGGCAAACTGGCACACATATTAAAATGTGGCCAACTCTGCGTATGCGTAATCGGGACCACCCCCACACAGCCTCCTAGCTGAGGCATAATGAACTTGTGTGTGTCTCTGCATGAGGAGAGCATTCGGAGGAGCCTCAGTTCATTGGAATTCGGTGGCAAGGAATGCGTGCTCCTTGCGCAGACCAAACACATATAAGCAGCTCGGAGTTCGGAGCTGGGAAATTGAAATTTGTTTTTCTTTTATTTATTTTATTTAAATCTTTGTTTTCGGGTCTTGTTTGTGTTCCCTGGAATGTCGTATTAAACCGACGAGCTGCTCGTTTGGCTTTCAGGGCCTGCAAATGCTTTGCGGTCTGCCCGGTGTTTTGTGCTCTGCGGCTTTCGGGCTACCAATTGCAAAATGGTGCAAAAATAAATTCCCTAGCAAATATTTTCGTTTTTGCAATTACACAAAAACCCGGTTCGCCGGCTGGGCTCCCGGTATGGACAGGATCTGCAGTGAAATTGGCCAACCGACGAGGGTAGCCGATCTTGAAGGCTCCGGGCGAAGTACCTCCCATCGTTGGGATCTGGGCCCTAAAACTAACCCTCAGTTGACCCATGTGAATGAAATATTAAGAGCAAACATTATAAGCATCTTAGCAAAGCGACGGGGGTTGGGCCGAGGCGGGCATTTTGGAGGCGGTTTTTTGCCTTTTTGGGGCACGCATGAGCGAATTTGTATGCTGGCCTTGTCGCTGCCAGAGTTGCCACTTACGTGATTAATGGATTTTTAACAAGTTTCACATTTCAAAAGGACCCACACACGCACAAACCGCCTGCTTATCCAGGGCCATCAAAGTAACCGAAAGCGGCTCCCATCGGGAGCGGGCGGGTTGCTCGGCTTTTGGTTATACACATTTCTGTTTGCCCGTGGCTTTCGGTGGGCGGTGGCCCACTAAACTAGCATGACAGGCGGAAATGCGGATGTGACACGCGTTTTGCATGTGAAACGTCATGAACAATGTGGAAAAATGTATGACCGACGGCCTCTCCATAAAGGCCGACAGGCGGCCATAGGCGTGGCGGGTTCCTTTATGTGTGCAGGTGTCGTATGCAAAAGTCAAAGGGAATTCGCCGAAGTGCCCCTGCCCCTGCCCCGCGCAGAGGCTGCACGTCCTCTCCAAATTTAATTACCTCAGCTCGAATGGCAGCCCCACTTGGCCTCTTTTTTGAATGACTTCCGTTTTTATGTGCCGCCCTAATGAAAGCGACTAGCAAAACCAATTCAGTTGACAAAATTTAGAGATAAAGAAGACTCTTCGTTCGTTTCGTTAGTTATGAATTTTATGCTCAGCACTTTTTATTCCGATACACAAGCCTCGCCGAATCTCCGGTTAGTCTGCTGGGCCAGCAATTTCACCTGATATCTGAGCCGGGCCAGCAGGATTCTGGCTCATTGGACGTGCAAAATGGCACTGCCTGGCATTGAGTTGGCAAATTGCGGCACTTTGCAAATGTGCAGCCCAACCGCCCAGCTCTTATCGTGGCCCCTCCGCCGGAGGCTGCTTTGCCATTGCCAGTCAACTTTCAATGTCACACGTCATCGAACTTTTGCCATGAATGGGACCACCCGAGGGGCGCACAAAGTTGACGTTCTTGGTCGGCAAGATGAATTGCATCTATGTGATGTAACGGTAAATGGTTTTATGTACGGCAGACAGGCCGCATCGGTCCCCGCATAGTCGTCTCCTTGCCAGGCAAATCAAGTAAAGTTGTCGCTCTTCACTTGGGAAAAGTTTAGCCAAGTTGACGGCCAAGAACGGCCGATGGCGGGGCCCCCGTTATTTTTGCATATGTCTGGAGATCCCGCAGGATGACGAGGGGCTGTGGGCCTTTGAAAATTACCGAAGCGCAACGGGTCTGGGCGCCGGGCTGACTAAGCCAATTCAACATTCGGTTTGTTGTGCTTTGAAGCGGCCGTCAACTTGCCAGCCCCTGACAACCGGTCGGGCGGATGGATGGTCGGTCGGTCGATCGGGCCCTTGAGCAGGCATCCTCCTTGGGCGGCTCGATGCAGTGCTTTTGTTTCGGCGTGCAACGAATTGACGTCTGGAATTTTGTGTTATTGACCGACGTTTTTCTTTGCCGTTCTGCTTGGCGCCTTCGCTGCGCCAGCTCGGAGCAAAAAATGCAAACGGAAAATGTCCAAACTGTCAAATGCCAAAGAGCCAGAATGTGAATGCGCCAGGTGGCATTTGGCTTTTGCCTCGGACGTCGTCCACATTGACCGAGCCCCGGGGTCGGCAGAGGGCCTGTAAAGTCCTATCGATTGCCGAATTGCCGTCCCGTGCCACCTGAGAGAGCAAATTGCATTTCATCAGTGACTGGGCTCCCCTGTCCGTCAGGGTGATTAACTGCCCACCACCGGCTACCCGGACCCAAAACTCTGCCCGCCAACGTCCGTCAATTCCAATTTGTCATATTGTCGGTCTGGAAGAGTTTCGGGTCGCGAATGTCCCTCCTAAAAAATCAAACACATTCTATAAGCTTTTCCAGTCTTCTCTCTCCAAAGAGTTAAGACCTCCACTAGGAGTTGAAGTGCCAGATGAGGCCGTCGATGACTTACGCGCGTAGCATTCAATGGGCGTTTGATGTGGCAGGAGAGTCTTTGTTGCCTTCCAAGGGACAAGGGCCTTCCAGCCCCGCGAACAGTTGAATCTTCAATCAAAATACGCTTTGGCCGCAATTCAGTTGTTCTCACGAGCTCCAACGTGACGAACGCCGTCGCAGAAGCAAACAAGGGGGAGCCCGATGATGGCCACTGATTAAAACCGCGGACGGGATCCCCCGCCAGCCTGGCCGGGAATAGAACGCCGGGGAATGAGTGACAGAGAGAAATGGAATGAAAGGGGAAATGAAACAGTCAAGTCAGCCGCCCGCCCGCTTGTTCGCGATGAAATTGCCATGAAATTCAATTCGAGCTGCACCCGAGGGTGGGGCGGTTTGAGGGCCCATATAAATCGGCTGAAATTAGCGTGCATTGCCAGGCAGGACTGCGAGCGGGTTGCTCGGGTGGACGGAGAATCGGGCTCAAACGGAAATGAATTTGCGGTGCAAAAATGATTGTTGCGCGGCTGCACAAAGGCAACGCGGTTCCCCTCCTTGGCCGAGTCACTCACGCGGAGGAAATAAAAGAAGGACGCATGCACGTGTGAGGGGCAATCGCAGAAGGCCAAAACACAAAACCCGCACGTCCAATGGAATGCAACACGCGATGGAACCGAGCGGGGGAAATGCGAGCTTGGAAGTGGGACAACTGGAATTCAAATAAATTTGTAATTACTTGAATAACCGCGTCCTTCTAAAAATATAGAAAGAAGGGGAAACCGAACAAGGAGGGGGAAAAGTAGAATGTGTCATTCTCCCTGCTGGATATTGAAATTGAAAAAGTGGAACATACCACTCGTCAGTTTTAGAATTGGAACGCGGATTGGTTACTCATTGAGTATTTCTGACGTTTCGGAATCACAGATTCCACCGTTCCAATGACTTCCTTTGTTGTTCCATTTATTTGGAATTGGAACGCGGATGGCAGAGTTCCGATAATAGATTGGTCAAAATGAAAACGTCCTGGATTTTGATCAACTTTGTTCTACATCTCGGAATCGCAGATTCCACCGTTTCAACGACTTCCCTTGTCGTTCCGTTCATTTCGATTAAGAACGGTTCTCAATCAACGAATTAATCGCTTGCCTGCATAATTGCAATTGCATTTTATTTATCTCTCCTTTGGCCTGTCAGTGTCACCCAATTTATTTCCGAAGAAGGCGACCGTACGACGGTCCGAATTGCAGGCTCACCGTCCCATTTCTCCAGGCAGAGAAGGAACCACAGAATTTTTGCGTCGACCAATTTCATTTCCACCTGCCGTTCCCTCTCCATCTTGTGGCCGTTGCTCGAAGCCTGCAGGCTGCTATCGCCATCATCATTTCGCCCATTCCAGCAGAACGGAACGTATGCAGTATTTTAGCTTAAATGGGTTAACCCAATTTCGTATCGTGTGTGTGTGTGTGTGTGCCGTGTGTGTGGCAACGGGAAATACAAAACACACAAAGCCGACGGCGCAAAGCAACCGACTTGACAACAAAATTTAACGTCCATTGGATCCTGAGACAGGCCGGGGTGGCTGCCACCCGAGGCGGGCGCAGCGGAAATAAACGAATGGGAAAACACGAATCAGCTGAAAAGCCATTGCAAATGGTGTTGATGTGGCCGAAGGGCCCGGCGCCAGAAACCCATCTACTGATTTGCATAAGTGACAACGCCATCAACGGGAATGGTGCCGGAATGAAGCCACCCAGCTGGCTGTGGAGCCGGGAAGGCCGATGTCCTGCCTTGGACAACTTGAAGGATTAAGTGGCGGTAAATGGCCTCACTCGCTGACTTGGCGGCGCTGGGCCTGTTGGCCCGGTCCCCTGTGCTTGGCTATGTTGACAATGACAATTAAAACAAATTTGCTGGGGCACTAATATGGGAAGCGGCTTGTTGGTCGGTCCGGTCGTCTCACTTCGACTCGAAGCGAAGGTGGGTAAATACAAATATGTCGGCTTATCTGACGACTGCCCAAGGACACTTGTCTGGCCTTTAATGCACAGGACTAGGTGGCTCACAGTCCCATGGGAATATTTAAGTGGGTCTTTTGCCTAATGTATTCAAATGATATTGATAATTTGCAGGATCTCAATGAATACTAGGAAGATCGTAATCGTATCGCTTATGAATTGAAGTACAGTCGAGTTGGAAATATAGACTGTAGACTGAACGAAAGGCAGTAGATTCTTCATATCGGACGGGCTAAAGGACTTTACTTTTAATCCTGGGCCTTAAGCGAGCCTTCAACAATCTCAGAACTGTCGGCAGATTTCTCTTGCCGAAATTCACCCTCAGAGTAAACGCTACAAATCGTTCCCTAAACGATTAAGTCGGCATCTAAATTCAACGCTTTTGTTCCATTCCATTGTTCCGCTTCGGCACGCGGTCATGCGGCGCGGCAACTGTACCGAAAACTAACGGTTTATCGCTGCTCTGTTTAAAATGATTGAACGCTGGCCGCCATAAATTCTCGTCCTGCAAATCGGCCTGAAACGAACCGTCCATAGAACAAGGGCCGCAACATTTAAGTTTATAACATGCACCATTTTCCAATTACGCCGCAAAAATGCTTGCAACAATGGAGTGGAGTAGCGCGTGAGGCAGGGGCCGGTTGCAAAAAAAAAATTGGCATTGTCAACTTTGTTAGGTAGTCGACCGTCGGTCGCCTGTCGTCGGCCGTCGGACCACAACTGACTCTGATTGCCGCCATGTTGCAGTCCGCGCCCCGTCGTTCCGCTCCGGCCATGTAGCGTCCCATTGTTTGGCAATTATGCAGCGCGTTTTAATTATGACAACAATGCCAAGCCAGGCAGGACCCTCCCCTTCGCCAACAAACGCAAACGAACACGAACCAGAAGCAGCGGCTACATCAACCGCAGAACTGCTGCTCCATGCCCCCCGCCTGGTGGTGGCTCTTGGTTGATTCCGATGCTGCAGTGCGTCCATTTTGCAGTCAGTTGACTGCTGTAGTTTGTTGCCTTTGCCGGGCGCTGCTGTTGTCGTCCTCGCCGTGTGTGTGCGAGAGTGTGTGTTATGGGCGAAATTAGCATACCGCATTGGTATGCGTGAGAGCGATAACGGGACAGTGCAGTCGGACCGAGCGGGCGTAGGGAGGCAGGTAAATGGGCGTGGGGCCCAGGAAGATAAAAAATGCCCCCTCGCCTAGTGCATTCCGCTGTCGGTGTGTGACAACAAACACATAAACACTTTAACGCACCGCTTAACACAGCCGCACGCACCCAGCCACCCAGCGAGCATTTTGCCTGAGGCCAGAGGCAACCTGGGACCAAGTCCCAGTCGTCCTCAAAGGCAGTGCGCAATGCTTGCTGGGCACCACCCGGCGGTGCCTAATGCGACTCGCAACACAAACATACAAACACGGAAGGATATTTACGTGCTTACCAAAATGTAATAACTGCGTGGACAGGCAAAGACCGGGGGGCGTGGGCCGGCGGGCTGAACGCATTCGGTGTAAAAACCGCGCTCATAAATATTTTCCACGCGGCGGCGTGGTAATGTTGCCTTTGCTAACAGCGATTGTTGCTGCCACCGGTGTGAGTGCGCAGGGGGAAGGGGCGTTTGAAAAATGCAACGATTACCAAAGGATTTTCACTGCTTTGGCGCTGCCTTTGCACAAAATCGCTGTCGTTATTACTGCTGCGGCTGCTGGGGCTCTTGAAGCCACTTTGCTGCAGCTGGCGAACGTACTGCCACGAGTGGCCCTGAAAAGTAGGCAACGAAACGCAGAATACGCCGCTCGGCCACTCGACTGTACTTTTGGGGCCGTTACCGCTCACCGTTATCAGCTCGCAATAAATTAATGTGTAACTGTACATTAAACAAATGAGCCACAATGACCCGCGTGCGCGGACCCGCCGCCGCCCCTGACCGATAGGAATGGATTTATTCATGTGCAACTCACACGATTTGCGACCACGAATCATTTTGAGGCTGGCCGACCCATGAAACCGCAAATATTTCGCGCGCTGGCGGTGGTGAATGCACTCGGTTGAGCGTCGGTGGGCCGTCCGCCCACCGATCATCAAATATTCACAAAGGCGGCGCCCTGGCCGGGCAAATATTATAGAGCCTTAGTGATCCAAAGCGGGCGCCACACATCAGCCGTAATTAAAATTGATGTGAGTTCCATTTAAACCTGCCGGGGATGCGTCTTCCAGCCCAAATGTGGCCCGCCTTCCCTTTCAACTGTTTAGTACAAAAGGGCGGGCCATTGGTATAATTGATTCCGTCGATTGATTAGCTTCGGTTGGTTGGTAAGGGACTCGCTTAAAGTTTGCGCTTCGATTTCCTTCGACTTCCACTTTTTCACTTTCATTTATGTGGGGGTTTTTTAGTGTCCCTCGCAAACGAGAAATGGTTGCTCTCTTAAATATTTTACAGGTCGTTCAAGTGAATTGTATTTTATGGCTTATATAAATATCCGGCTCCCCTCCCAAGTGTCTGGCAGGTAGCCGAACACTCATTCAAATATGCTTGTCCGGAAGGAAGAAAACGGGGGAGTGTGTCATTTCTTAGTTTCGTTCGTTTCGGAGCTGTTGACCCGCACTGGCGAACACAAGACAAAAGCCACATGCACATAAATAACCCAGCATTGTGGTCGACGGGCTTTCAAAAATGTTGCAACGGCAGCGGCAACGACAACGGCCAACAATGAAAGCTGCGGCATGAAATAAATTGAAAGTCACTCTCTGGATGTATGGGCAGGGGCGGTGGCGGGGGAAGGGCATAGAAAACCGAGAAAGGAAACCAAGACACCGAAGACAAGAAGACATTTTGTTTTGTGGCTGACCCACAAAAGTATCGAATAGACAAAACCCCAGCCGCCAACCCCCCGACCGACCGGCTGAGTTTGAAGAAATTCAAATTACTCATACGACGCGTTGGCGACCCACGCAAAAGGGTCGGCCAACAGAGACTTTCTCTTGAAGGTTAACGGATGACCTTCGCTTTTTTCGAAAAGGCAAAAGGCATTCCCCGTCCTCCCACCGGCCCATTGTCAGCGGTCTGAAAGCGGTTTTTGTGGCGACTCTCAGGCTGAACCACAATAAACCGTCGTTGGCCATTAGCACGTGAGTAATGCTTTTTCTGTGGCCCGGATTCAATTCAAGAATGAATTTGGGACAAGATTTTTAGGATCTTCCGAGGACTGTGGGTTGTTCGGAAAGAGATTTTCGCGTTGGCACGAAAAACCGAAGCCGCGTTGTTTTCCCAATCAAAAATGCACACAAATTTCCACAACTCGCACTCACGTAGTTGCGGTTTCAATAATCAATGAGTGGGTTTTATGAAATTCTCTCCACACCCGACCAGGCTGATGGAGCGGCCCAACCACTCCACTCACTCCAGCAGGGGTGTGTGTGTTGTGCGCTGATATGAGAATTTTGGAATTCTCGCATAATTTGCGCGGTTTGCTCGGCGGTGTTGGCAGCCGCCGACCCAAAAATTCAACAAGGCAAAAGCTGATGATTGCGGCTCAAAGGTCAAATGAATTTTAATTAATTTTTAATTAATAAAACCACAAGTTCGAGGGGAAAAAAGGAGGAACAGGGTTTGGTTCAGGTGCTGGCGAGTCTGCGGTGCGGATTTTTAAAGAAATTTCTCTGTTTTCCGTTTCAGAAATACTGTCTTTAATTTAAGCATCCACGATCTCGCAGAGCAGCAGCGCCTGATATGGACGTCGCCGGAGGACGATACCAAAATGTGTCTGGTCAAAGGCAAGGACGAGGTAAGTTCCGTCATCCTGATAATTTCCAATCGATCATGGCAAATCCCCGGAAACCACAAAAAGCCAACTTAAAAATTTATTTTTACCCCCCACTTTGGCCCACTTAAATAGTCCCTGCCATCCCCCTGCTCCTCTCTTTGCCTGGGAGCACAACTTTATAAACTTTTCGCTGCCGGCGGCCCCTCCTTTTTTAAATTTGAACCGCTTTGTTTTCGCATTCGCATCCGGCGGACGGTAAACTTTCGCCGGGCACAAAAACAAAGCCATAAAGTGCTTCCCCTCAAGTTTTATCGCTCTGACTGGCCAGCGAGTGCCCGAAATTATAAGAGAAAACACTCAAATTGATTTATGTCACTTATGGAATGTGTGTTACCCGCAGAAGCCAACCGGCCATTAGGAGATTAAACAGCAGTCGATGTTCCTTAACCCCAACACAAAAAACTTAGCGGCGTTCCCGAGAATCCGTGTGGGAATCCTCATGACTCTAACAATTTAACCGTAAATATCGGCAACCTTCAAAGTTATAGTTGAAAATAACAGTTTCATTTTTGGTATTTGATCGTACAGTAATATTCTTTGACTACCAGCAGTCGATGTTCTTTAACCCCAGCGCCAAATTGAGCGGGGTACCCTATTCTGCCGATTAATATCAAAGTTACAATTAAAATTCGGTATACGATCTTACAGTACATCTTGTCAGACTGTCTCTCTATATTTTAGAGTCTAGAACGACTAACTCCGGGCTTAAACGTAGAACGAAACATTTCTTTTCGCTCTCTGATGAATCACCAACTCGTTAGCTTGGGTTAAGTACTCTTAAAGGTCCTCAGCTGTTTAAAGTCTTTAAGTCCCATAAATTTCGGAACTTACAGAAAATTTCCAAAACTTACTGGCAACAAAGCTTTTCAATCAACTCGATTATTAAGGTTTGGTTTCCCAACTTTCCTCTATGGACCGAGTTATGTATTTTTACCATATAATTTGTTAGTTAATAGACTTGTGTTTTTTCTCAAATAGGTTAAAAAAAACTCAGTTCGGCCTTAAGTCTCCTATCATCTGCGTTTTAAGCCGTGTGATTTTATCGAGCGGTTGTCGCGGCAAAGGAACCCAGACGGACAAAGTTCTTATCCGTTTTCTTGAGCGTTTACCTTTTCGACTTCTGTTAACGAGGTCGGTAGCCGAGAATTTTTTGGTTTTAATTTACTTTGTTGCTGTGTTGCCTTTGCTGCTGCTATTGCTGTTGCACCTTCCGTTTTCCGGTCGGGTCAACAACAAAATGGCGAATGCAAGGTGAAATGAAGGACGACGCTGACTTGCTGCCGGGCTGGCTGTCGGCTGGTCTGCTGCCTTGCATGCTCAGCTGCACTTTCGAGGGTCCTGCTCGCTGACGTAATTAGGCAACACTTGTTTGTGGTGGGCGTGGCTCGGCCACAACTCCAAGTAGAAGAAAAAACCAAGAAGTGTAATTTGTTGAGCTATATTTTGCCGTTGCCTTGACTTGGAAGCGGTTTTTCTGCTCCGCAGCCAAAATCAGCGAAAAGTAAATTGCTCGACCGCAAGCACAGATTTTGCGCTTTCTTAAAGGAAACCCGGTTCCCTTAAAATTTACAATTTTAATTAGTGACATTTCTGGCAAGGCCACGGGCAACACATGCGATAGGGTAAAGCTCGTTGGCGGTACCCCTAAAAAGGGGTAATAAATTTAACCGAAAAAAACGCAATTAGAAAGTCGAGCCGAGCAGTAAATAGAAATGCCGCCCAGTCACGCGAGGGGGTGGCTGGGTCTAAAAATAAGGAAAAATCGAAATTAAATGCGGAAAATTGAGTTGCAAAATGTGCGGTGGATTTTGTCGCTGCTTGCCGGGCTCGCTTTTCATTTGGAAAATTGCATAAAAATTGCACGCAATTTGTTAATTCCCCCGCTCCGATCTTCGATCGGTTTTTTATGCCCTTCGTCTGGGGTATGGCCTCGATGGCCTGTTAAATTTTTAATTGGTTTATTATTTGCCGCAATGTTTTATTAAAGTTGCAAGAGCCGCGCAAAAACGGACTGGCCATCATCGCCAGGTACACACACACACACACACACACACACACACGCGAAAACACACTTAAACACCCAACAAAATGGCCTGTGGCGAAATGAGCAGCCCCGTCGGCGTCCCCGAATTCGTCATAATGGCCGAGTGGTAAAATATGAAAAATGCAGCGGCAACATCGCCGCTCCGCCCGCTGCTTTCCCAGGGGCAACACCAACCAGCATCCTGGTAAACATAAAAAGCGGTCAGCCAAGAACAACAAGAGCAGCGCCAGGGAAACCGAACGGCCAGCCAGATTGGGGGGGGCAGCCGACGAGCCTCGATGGACCCAGCCGGCCTCCCCCAATCGGCCGGGGCATATGGCGCCGAAATTAATTAATAAAACCATGTTAAAATATTTGATTAAATTGCCAAAGCCAAATATTTTTCAATGCGTTCGGGCCCACTGGTTTTAATATTTGTCCATTTATTTGCTTGTGGTTTCGTAAATCCCCATAAAAGTGCAAATTTAAACTCTCACGTTTTTTGCGTCCATTTAAATTAGGACAGACCTCTGACAGTCTATCAGCAGACTGAGTTCTATTACTCCAACCAGTAAATTTAAACTGGCAACTTTTAATACGGACATTAATGATGCCCTCAAAGGGTCTTGTCTTTATTCGTTTTTGAGATCTGGACGCATTTATTTAATTAAAGAGTTTCTTTCCCTTGTCCGGTCTGCAAACTCATCGCTCTGTTTTTTGTCCGTTGAGCTGAGAAATTGTAGTTTTTTAGGGGATAGTCGAGGTAATCGAAGCTCAGTGGTATGGCAGCATTTGTAAATTTACCAATTGCACGGTAAAGACGAAGAAGTCGGACCAAAAAGTTTATCATCCAAATGAAGATCAATGACTAAGGAAAGAATTTTTGGGGTCACAAAAGGACGCTTGGCAGCGACTTGAACAATTATATTATCCGACATTAAAGGTCGCCACGCCAAGTTCAGATGAATTTAATGGAGCATTGTTTTAGTGTTCTTCCACTTTCGGTTCGCGAATATTGATTTTCTGGGTGATACCTTCGTCGAATTCCGTTTTATGACCGGGAATAAAGCGCATCTTAAGCATTAATCACGTTCTAAAAGAGCAGCGAAATTAATTTGGCCCCTGCTGCCTTTCGTCCGTTGGCTCCTCTCCCCTCCTGGGCGGATACTCCGTGCTTTCGGCGGTGGCTCAGACGTCTGAGCTGGCGTTCGACTTTTGTGCCTTCGTCAGGAACCAAACTGCCGCCGGGCAAACAACATTTTCCCTAATGACACACAAACAGAACGCACTCGGGAGACGGGGGCCCGACAGCGGCCGTTCCAGGCAAATGAGTTTTTAAAACTGACAAAGTGTTTTATCTAGTAATTTGGACCGGTCGAGATAAGGACAAGCAGGTGGGGCCATCAATTAGTTTGCGGGCAGCCGCCCAGAAATCTTGAAAATTCCTCAAGGGGCTGTGGCCTGTGAGCCGCAGGAATTTACAGCTTGTCGTCTGCCCAATAACATGAGATGGCCAAGCCTGAAATTCCATTCATTTGCGGCTGCCGACCGCCACACCTTCCATCAATTATGCTGGGCGAATCGACTTCATTGGGATCGGTCATTTCGCCGTGACATTTTGGGAATTTCATTAATTTTGAACAATACCGACGGCAGAGTTGTGCTTTGTTCCAATTTGTTTTTTCTTCTATTTCTGCGCCTAAATCTCGACTGTCATACAATATTAATAGTCCGGCAATCTTGGCCGGGCCGCGAAAGTAAACAACACGTTGACTTTTTTGCTCTTCTTTGACAGATAAATGATTGATTTTTGGGGGCTCTTTGTTTTTATTTTGGTCGCCTGGCGATGCATAATTTATCAGGGAGCACGGTCATGGGAGGGGGGGAGGGGAGGATTTGATTGGAAAGGCGATTCGCATTGAGTGTTTTTTTGGGCGCGTCCATGAATATCAAATTCAATGCGAATCAATTTTCCGTCGAGAAATTTAATGATTTCCGAGGGAACTTAAATTTGCTTAAAGGTCCTTGGATCGATTTTCGGGGCAACGCTTTACGCATATTCAAATTGCACAAAAGGTCAACACTTTGATTGATGTCGAAATTATACATTCATATGCGAAAATCCTTTGGCAATTTAGTGCTCATGAAATTTCAATAAAAGTTTTCGATTTTTTCTCTTGTCGGTTGCCGTTCGCGCCGCTTGATTTGCATTTCCCTGTCACCAAATGAAAAACCCCAAAAATCCAAAGAATTATTGAATAAATTTGCCAAAAAACGGAATTTCGAAAATCCATTAATTGATGGATATTATTATGGGAAACCCAGGCGACAAAGAATCAACAGAAAATCACATGCCCCTCCAAAAATGCATTGGAGTGGGAAGGGGCTGGCCATCCTTTGTGACCGCATATTTATAAATTTTACAGTTAATTGCATTCTACACACAACACGCATTTCGGGCTTCAAGTGGGCGAAGCCTTGTTAATTACAAAACACCCATAATAAAACAAAAATCCTTCGCTCCCCAAACACAAACACACGCCAGCCGTTATTATTGTACAATGTGTTCTGTTAATTTATATAAATTTACGCCCAAATGCCCCAAACAAGGCCGAACACACCAACAACCTGCGAGACCAACAAGGCCATCCACCGACCCCCAAAGCTGAACTCATTTATTTTATTTATGTCAATGTATCCCAGTCGACTGAATTTCGAGTTTCCTTCTCTATTCTTTATCTTTTTTAAATATTAGAACATTTTAAGGGCTTTTTTTTTAACCAATTTTATTTTTTTTATAGGATATTATTCTATAATATGTCTTAATATTCGTTCTCACCTCAGTATCTGTGGGAAGAACCTACTCACGTTTACCTACTGTGACGGATTCAAAGAAGAATCTTCAGTGAGATTTGGATAGGAAGTAGGATAATAAAAATTTGCCTAACTTTCGAATGTGTGCCCTAAGATTAGATCATTAGCTCTCGGATTAAATAGCTTGCACCTGATTCCCTTCAAATAGGATCCCTATTTCATTTGTTTTGGTTTTAAAGCTGGATATTTTTTCATACAACTACTAGACATTTTATTATTTTCTACCGGAATCAATTTTGCAATTATTTTAACCCCAAAAGTAAAATAAGTGCTATCGAGTGCTTTTGACCATAAAGTAATTCTTTGGCAGACATTTCATGTCTGATTGGCTGTTTCCGATTAGCTAAGCTTAAATAGTTAAATGCAGGACTATATGACAGCCCGATCCATGAGGTCTTAAAGCTCGATTGGAGCATCAAATGCTTCTACCGAATTCCGTATTGACAATGACTGTCCACAAAACAGGCCGCTTTAGATAGTCCTTTCCGTAATTGGTTGGCAGCTTTGCCCAACGGCTTTGGTGGGACACGAAAACCAGAGTTGCAATCAGGGACTAAAATTGAAATATCCCGGGTGTATGTGTTTGCATGCGAAATGCATGATCGCCAGTGCAACAATCAGAACAATGCAATTGCGGTGGTGTCCTCGAGGGCAACGCGTCAAATAAAAACAACAACAAGGGAGAAGGCTGAAAATCCGGGAAGAGGGAGCCCTAAACATGGCCATGTTTCGTGGTGGTCATCAAGTGGACCAACTAAACGGACACGTCGAGTAAATGGCGAAAATGAGTAGGCAAACAAACGAAATGTTTAAATATTTCAGGGTCCTGCGGCCCCCGCCGGCTGACGAAAAGTTTACACAACCCACGCGCCGCATTTCCCAATCATTTGTCATGTCGGCCCGCTGACAATGGGCCAAATGGAGTGCCGCCATTTTAAGTATATCGCGGGGCAGGAACACTCTCCCGTCAGCGACAGTTGCTGCCACGCTGCGTATGCGCGGCTGCAAAAACGCGGCAGAATGCCGACTGCCGACTGCCGACTCTCGAGTGGTTGCCTTTTAATATTTATTGAGTTGCAAACTGCCAGGATGCGCGCGCGTGTGTGTGTGAGTTATCGCTAAGGGTGCTCGTATTTGTTGCACATTAAATATTTCAATTTGCCAAGCATTTATGCAAAATACACAAGCACTGACACACTTTTCCCCGCGACTCTCCACGCCGCGCCGTGTGTACAGTCCCTGCAAAAGTGCGATTGTGTTTGTACTTCAGTGTTTGCCCTGCCGTGCATTAGTGCAAAGTGCAAACGCAGATGTCGTTGGTGCTGCTGCTGGGGGCCATAGCGGGAGTACAAGTTTTTGGTCTATAACCGCAAAATGTTTGGCCATGTTGATTCTCGATGTTTGCATTTAATTGCGTGTTGACGGCGCGTTTTGAAATATTCATGGCCAACAATCTGAGTAACTAAGCCGGCTCTCCCAGTCGATTGGAGCGGCTGCTGTGCTTTTCATTTTAATGCAAATTAAATGCAACCCAAAGGATCAAGTCAAGCTGCACTCATCCGACTAATTCTTACACTCATCCTTACACTGCAGGACAGCAGGCGAGGCACCGGATATTTGACAGAAGTAGTATTTATCTTAATTCAGTGAGCAATTTAATCAAAAGACAATGCTCACTTCGGGACTGCCAACCTGTCGCAGACAGATTTGCTTTGGCGTGGCGGCAACCTTGCCAATCGCCTTCCACTCGTTCCTTGTTTAGGTTTGCTTAAATCTAAGACAGAGTCGTTGCCGATAACCTAAGAGTTTCAGCATAAATAGCAACCGAAAACATCGAAAGAGGACCGAATGTGGCGATTTTTGACGAGTTGATTGAAACAACCGGGGAAAAGCCACGTGGTTTTTTGAGTGGTAAACGCTCTGCTTAACTGTTTTCCCTTGCTCTTAAACTTCTATTTTCCTTACCTCAAACTGTTTTAAGCTTATCAGGATCATAGTTTTCTCCAGTTTTATTCTAATCGGAGCCCGAGGACTCCATTACCGATATCGAAGCCCCTTTCCTTTAACTCTGTCGTAACCCTTTTATCTGAGCTATGATTTGAATTACCAACCATTCGATTTGCACTTTGAACTAACTTTTCTTTATGTTTGTGCTTGCAGGAAGCCTGTCAGAACTACATTCGGATTATGGTGGTGCCGTCGCCGGGACGACTTTATGTGTGCGGCACAAATGCCTTCCGGCCCATGTGCAACACGTACATCATCAATGACAGCAATTACACTCTGGAGGCGACCAAAAACGGCCAGGCGGTGTGCCCCTATGATCCGCGACACAATTCCACGTCAGTGCTGGCGGGTAAGTGACAATTTGATAGACGCACCGACCCTCGCCGACGGACTGCACTGGTCCTCTCATAATGGGTGCTGGGCGGGGGAGGATATGTGTGTGTGTGGTAGTCGTTTTTAAATAATTTAAGCCGCCATTTTGTATGCGCGCTGCGCTTTTGTTTATCCCGTTAGTCGTCGTTATCTGGCCATGGCGAAAATGCAATTACCGAGCCCCTTTGCCCTCTGCCCGCAAAACAAACAAATCAGATGGAAATTGTCATTCATCATATGCGCCGCAAAGTATTTGGCCTCCATTTCAGTCGCTTGGTTTGGCTTCGTTTGCCTGTCTTTGATTTTTTCTGGGTGCGGTGCGTCTGCCATTTTGGATTTTCATTTGCGTTCTCTTTACGTCGTCGTGGGCGGGGCATTGTTGGCTGCTCTGCTTTTTTTTGGGTCGCGTGATAAATTTTTAGTATTATTGTCCGGGATGGCGGACGGCAGACGCCGCCGGACGGACGACGAGTGCGGCGCCGTGAATAATGTGTTGATGCGAAATGTATTTCAAAATAAAAGTCGTTCGTTTATATGAATTTTTGTTTTCGCGCTTATTCCGCTCTCGAAATATTCATGGCCCCGCCGGATAACCGATGATGGCGAATTGTGGCGCGGATTTTTTATCGCTTTGCCTCTCTCATTTGATTGGAATTTATGGCGAGTCTCGTGCCCGTAGCCCGTGATGAAGGTCCTTCAAGTTCCGCGACTCCAAAAGTCTTCCCCAAATTCTCGCCGTCTCTGGCGCTTTAACGCGAAACTTTCCGAGCCCCAGTCAACTTCACTTGGCCCTAAACGCTTTTCCATAATATCGATAAACGTTTATAACTAAGTGGGTCGGGTCTTGGGTGTGTGTGTGGGGCCAAATGTTGCGGCAAACTTCCGTCGGATGTGCAGCATGTGGCACCTATTTATGCTGGGCGCCTTTGCCTGCCACGTCCTGCTGCTCCTTCCTGCCCTCGTGTACACCATTTGGCTGCCTGTTATGTGGGTCATAAGAGTTTATCATCAACAACAGCAGCCCCACCAGCCACCTCCGTGGAAGGTGCAGTCCTCTCCATCCGTCCGGAAGACTGCCGCCCCTCTCCCAACCCGAGAAAGACCCGTCGGCTAGGGTATTCGAGTGTCGAGGCAGTTCATCCTTATTGCTTGTTCGAATTTCACTTTGATTTGTTTTTATGGCGCTAATATTAAAGCGGCATTTTTACATATTCTACTGGAGCGTGAGCCGAGGGACCAGCGTTCCTGTGTCTGCCTATTGCAGGCGCCATTTTGCCCATCGTGCTGTCAATTTCTCTCGGCTTGCCTTCGATTGGATTTGGATATTAGCGACGGCGCCCGCTGCCCGCCACCCGCAATGCTCCGTCCGACCGGCCAGAGTTGCCGTTGGCCACCATGTTGTTTAGATTACAAATTGGCCCTGGCATGGCATAAAAAATGCCAGCGACATGGCAGGATAGCAGGAGGAAAAAAGGAATCGGCAAGAAGCGAGTGGCGGATGGCGGACGGCGGGCGAAGGCAACAAGAACAAAGTTATCAATTCAGTTTTCATTCAGCGTTTGTTTCACAACGTGACAGTTTTTGCGGGAGGCGGTGCTGGGAGGGCGTGGCCGCCGCTAACGGTAACTGGCACAGCGGCCGGGCCTGCAGTTTGCCGGGCTGGCGCGCCATCGCCGCTCGGCTTTGTTGTAGTTTAGCTTCGTTTTTTGCTGTTGCAGTTTTCCTAAAGTTTGTGGACAACATTTTTGTGCCAATTTCGTTGTAAAAATATTTTTGTAACCATGATGAAGTTTTCAATTGCTTTTCCCACCAACCACCCGACTCCCGACTCCCGAGCGGACGGAAGGAATCTATTTTTGTTCGATTTAAAAGTGCAGGGAATAAATTTGCCCGCTGACAGCCGCGGTGGACATCAGCGCGACCCAACTTTTTTCGTTGAACTCGACCCCCCCCCCCCCACTCCATTCAGGGATAGTTTCATTTCTTGTTAACCATCGACTTTGGGTTAAACTGCTTTCGCTGGTTAATGGTGGGTGGAGAGCTCCTTTTGATCCCTGCCTGCGGTCGAGGTTTTCTGGGCGGGGCGGGGCCAATTTGCTGGCCTGAAATTAAGCGCAATTTTGATTCCTGCCTGCTATTAATTGTAAATTAAATGAGATTTCCATTGAGTCGACTGGCAAAATTTCCCGCCGAGGCTTTATAGTTTAATTCGATTGGCGCACGCACTTGGTCCCAGCCCAGCTCGGCCCGGGGAGGGAGCTTAATTTAAATCCGCCTTTTCGCCATATGCAAATTCGTTAAGCGAATGTCCCCGGCCGCCGTCGAAACGGCAAAGGCTTTAAGCAAGGACTTCAGCGCCGGCCAGCACCAGCGCCAATTTTGGGGCGCTCGATATGCAAATGGCCCGCCGGTCCGGTTGGCTCTGTCCTGTCGCAGTCCTTGACATTCTGGCTCCCGGGCACGGTCCTCGGCCGGTTATATGCCATTCGTCAGCATTTTAATCGCGTTTGTGCATTTGCTTGGAAAAGTCTAAAATTGAACGCAAGTGATGGCAATTTGTACGCTTCGTGCTCCAAGGACCCGCCGCCCCCACTAAATGGGTGAAATCCGGGGCTCCTGTTTTTGACGGGGACGGCGGGCGGCTGCGGATATTTTAGTGTGCGTGGCTTGGGTGTTGCCGAAATTAATATGCCCCTGGCCCCTGCCCCTTTCACGTCTTCTGGGGAAAAGTTTTTGGCATGGGGATTTAGTCGTTGGCCTTTTCGCTTGGCCTTCGTTGATTTTATCCCCAACGCGGCTGCTGTTGTTGCTGGTTGCTGGTTGCTGGTGTTGTTGTCGTTGTCGCTGGCTCGTGATTAATGTGAAAAATGCTTTCATATAAATTATTTATTACTATTGTTCCCCCAACTTTCGGGGGCGTGCGTATTGCTTTCAACATTTTTCATTTTGTTGCCCAGCCTCCCGCTGCCGCGCTTCCCACTGTCCATTTGAATGTATTCAATGCACGAAGTGTGAAGTCGAAATAAAGAATTCGCAGGAATTTTTAGAACTGCTCCTTGACCACTTAGCATGCCTGGCTCAAAGTGAATTCGCCGAAAACGAGGTCAGCTTCAAAGACCGGAAATTCTCCTTATTTGTTTGCATCTAATAATTTCCGTTCGGCCGGCTCAAGTTCCGGGGAACACAACACCTACGAATTTAATGCGAAACATTGATTCCTAGAGCGATCCTGTCCTTTTTTTAATGCAAATTAATTGAATGCCAGATTCCTTCAGAGAACCTTTTCCCGATTTCTCTCTGGCTTTCTAACGGTTTCCTGACTTCTCCATTTTAATTGAGAAGACTTTCAAAATTCTTTTCAGTTTCTTTTTGGTCATCTATTTCTTAAAGTGCAGATCTGGTGAAGTCACTGGTTGTTGGGGAACACAATCACGGACTGAGAGTCGTGTGTTCTCGTATAAAAATCAGTCGACAGGCAGGAGAGTTAGTTTGTTTCTTTTATAAAACGACTGAGTAAACATTGTGATGGTCAATTTCAATGGAACCCCACAATTTGCAGTGTGTTTTTTTTACACGACCTTGATAGGATTCTATCATACTTCTTTCTTTTCTTTTTCGAAATCGTCTATTCTGTGAATCGGAATCTATTTCGAGAGTTTTGTGTTTGCAAGAGCTTACATTTTAATTGTAGTACTGGACTCCCACATCTGAAGACCTTTTAACGCAATGAAATACGAGGCCAGTCCAAGTCGAACTCAGTCTACCGTAGTTGCCTTCATGGCGGAGTAGTGCCCACAGCCTTGACCCTTTTCAGACCGCCCAGCTGAGGGATTTTGATGTCTGCTGGGACGACCCGGCCGTTAAATCAAAAACATGGCTAATTTATTTCAAGTCTACTTAAATTGGCTTAGCCAGCCGAGCCGAGTGACCGGCGGGCAAACAAATGAGTTTGTCGTTTTATCTACACGACCAAAGTCAACGGGAAACCAGTAAGCCCTCGAAAAAAGGTAAATGCGGGCGTAATGCAGCGTTACAATAAAAAAGAGGGCATTTCTATTTGGAAAAAGCGCGACATCAGCAGCCGCACCCAAGCATTCCGGCTTCGAGTGGGGGGCTGTCAGTTTCATTAGAACAATGAAATCTGTTAAGAACCGAAAGTTTAAATGAGCGTCTAACAACTGCGAAAACAAAGCGAAGCATGCAAAAAGAGGAGCAAGGATAACGCGAAGAACAAAACATAAAAAAAGCACAGAAAAAGCCAGCAACCGACCAGTGAAATATGCACTCGAAAACAAAGTCTAAACAATAAACAAAATGGCGGAAAGAGCACAGCAGACTCACAAAATGGCGGAGGAATGAGCCCAGCCGGTGACCCTTTTAACGGACAATGCTGGAGTAGGCCGTGGTCGGCCGTAGTCGGCGGCCGGGTCAGTGTTTTATTTTAATTTCCAGCAGAAACATTAACAAGAACAATTAGCTGGGGAAATGAGTGCGAAACAAGAACGGCAATCATAATTAAATTGGCCGGGCTTAACCCTTTTGGGTAACCGAAAATAGAACCTACTTGCCGAAAGAGTTGCTTTAATTACATCTGTTGGCTTAGGACACTTGCTGAGCCGTAGAGAAGTGCACTCAAAGCAAATTCAATTACGCTTTCGCACACACGAAAAGAACTCTGCGTAAATATTTGCCTACCAGGCTTGAGGATACCCGAGGGGCAAGAAATCGAGGATAGATTGAAGCCCGTTGACAGCTATCGACTTTAAAATATCTTCTGATTTCTCTCTCCTGGCAAAATCTTGTGCTGGTCTTGTCGAGTAACCTTTTCTGGTTAACTGTTTGCCTTATGATTTCCATTAATTCCGGCGGGCACGCGGACTCAGCGCTGTTTTTATTAGGCAAAACGCGTTTCCGAAATGTATTCATGACTATTAAAATCAACCCTTGCCCGCCTGCATATCCCACCAACAGGCGGTCGGTTCTGGGGCGCCCGGTTTAATGCTCATTAAGGTTAACTCCGCCCGCCACCCAAGCACCTTTAAAAATACCACTTCAAGGCATAGAACAGCCGCCCCTGTGCCACGGCCTGGTTAAAAGTAAAGGGAGAAAGTTGCTGGCAAAGGAGTCGCCAGAGTCTGTGGATGTTGCCCTTTGGGCTCGGCGTGTACCCACCCTGCTTTTGGCGCGCGGTTACTTTCTTTCAAATTTGGAGAGCCCACCAGCCCGTGGCCGGGGTCTTTGTAGGCCCGATAAGCGTCATAATTTATGTGCCCCCATTTCGGTGGCTTGCTCTTGTCAGATTTAAGTTGCACTTGGCGAGGCCGCCTGACCACAGCTCGGGGATTATGAATTGCGCTCTTTGATAGTTTCAGATGTGGTTTCCAAGGCGCTGTGAGTTTCGGCGAACCTTCAAGGAGCCACATTAACCTTTTCGCCTTCTCGTGACCCAAAAGTTTTTGAAATCCGAAAGTTTACACGCTGTTTTGCGTCCGTTGCCATCATTTCCATAATCTTTATTTGCCAAAGCCGTGGGTCGAGTCTAATCAGATTAATCGAAGACAGGCTGGGTGGCCGGTTGTGTCTGTGGCATTTTATTATCCTTTGGAGCCTGCCGACCACCGTTTTCAATTAGCCAGCAAGGCCCCAGTAGCATGTTATTCATACGTCCCGTATGCTTGTCTGGGTGTCACATCGTTTACCCTGGCAGCACACACATAACTCACTGGGAGCCCAGGCGAATGGCTCCACTTGAGTGATGCCAGTTGCCAGGTGTGGGTTTCCCGTCTCATTGTTCTATTTACTTGAGTTTTAGTGCTCAAAATATGAGCCAAAGCAAGCAAGCATAAGGCAGCAGCGAGAGGTACAACACCTGACTAAACATATAAATTACGCACACACACACACGGACGTCCTGGCGGAACAATGCAGATCCCAGAAGCCTGGCATCCCTTAAATTCGGTAGACACGATTCATGAGCGTTTTGCGTGTTCGCCTCTTTTTCCCGCCTCGGTTTCTTAGTTGCTAATCCGACGTAGCTTCACTGCCATTTACCCTGGAGCTTAAGCAGCTTGTCGGCATACGGAAACTCGCCTAAATCACAGCCTATTTGGGTCTTATTTCTTTAGGAATTATTAAAGCACAAAGTACAATCGCTTGGTTCCACTTTTCCGTTCCCAAGGTTGCATTGCTTTGATTTGCTTAGGGAAATTTAAAGAAAGTACAGTTGCTTCGATGCAGTTTCATTCCATCGTTCCCAGAGTTGCATGCCGCTTAACGTGATTGATTCGCGGAAGCTTGATTTTCAATTTATTTTAAGGTCGACCAAAGAGAAAGAAAGTCATTTGGGCTGCTGGCTGATAATTGCGGGGGGCCATAAAAAACGAATTAAGCTAATTGCAAAATTTGCAAAATTCCCCATTCAACGCAGAAGAAAAAGCCCAAGTGGCCAAAAACAAAACGCCCCGAACAAAAACTACAATAAAAGCCTTGCAAGCAGCAATTATGCGGCAGCCGAAACATGTTGCCAAAGTTGGAAAAACCGACCAGCATGCGCCTTCCCCGTCCCGCCCCGCCCCTTTCAAGCTATTCCTTACTCCTTGTTATTCCTGCATTGCAGCTGTTACGCTGTTCAATGGGTTGCCCCAGTTCCTTGCCGAAAATTCCTGAGGGGGGCTCTGTTGGATTTTTTATCGTGTAATTAGCAGACCAAAATGATAACCCGCACACACACAAATATGGGCAGGGTCTTAAGTTTGCAGCTCAGAATGGCAGACAATAAACTTTGGATGCTTAAAAACAGCAAACGCATTGGCCGTTTGCCAACCCAGCCCAACCCGCTGTCGGCCGTCTAAACCCAGAATAAAAGGCCAAAGCAACGACCGACCACCGACAATGTCCAAGGCCCGAAAGGGGTCAAAGTGCTCGTGGCCCAAGGCCCGAGTTTGATTGACCACAATTATCGTAATTAATAGCGGGGATCACATTAAATTTCGAGGGATTAATTTGGCGTATGCAAGCCTCCGAAAATACGGTTGCCTGGGGTCGGGGTCCTTGCGGCAGCCGAGAACTATTCGTGCATGCGAAATTGCAAACAAATTGCGTGTTTTTGGGTTTTCGTTTCCCGTTTGCCGAGGAATTTAAAATGCTGTGCGGGGCAAAGGCTTTGCGGCTTTTGTGGCACCTTCGAGGAAGTGGCAAGTGGTTTTTGGTCAAAGCGGTGCCTGAATGGAGCGGACCCACAAAGCGAGTGGATTTGCCAGCGGTAATGAGGGGAGTTTAGGAACTTTTAGTGAACCCGCCGCCCTACAAATCAAATCACAAACGAGGCATAACATTTCCTCGGATCTAAATGAATAAAGCGTTGATACCGTTATGCACACGGAGTTGCATTTGATTGAAATGCCCGCTCATTATGCACGACTGATTGCCGAGAATGTTGGACCGACTCAGGCACTTTAATTCAAAGCAATTCGGCCGGGTCATCGAGAAACTTTAAGCTGCCGATGGCCACCTGCTGCCATTCGCATTGACACGGCCAATTAGGCACACTCGTCGATTGAAGCGAGGCAGCCAAACAAAAGTCTTTATAGGACTTAAATGCATTTGCAATTAGCCCTCAACGCCTCATTCAACAAAATAATGATAACATTTCAAGCAAACATCCTTACGCACGCTCTATTGCAATTAAACCGTTAGTCCGAGTCCGGAGGGATTTTCTGTGGGCCGCTGGCAAGCCTTTCTCTAAAATGTTAACACATCAAATATTCAGCTCGTCGTCGGTTGAGGGCCTTTAGAGTTGTCGCTTCACGCTTTTCCAAACTCGCACAGTGGAACAAACTGAAGAGGCCACCTAAGTTAGGCAATCCTCGTGGAGTTTCAATCTATCCATCAACCAATTTGTCTTATGAAGTTCATTTTGATCGTAAAATATGCAATAAAAACTGAAGAAATCAGATCTGTGGGATTTGGTTCGAGAATCTTTTTCCCTCTCGCTTCACTCCCACACTCTTTGATTTGTGGGACAACGAGGTGGGGGGGGGGAGTTGCCTGTTCGACCCACTGTGCGTCGTCCGTGTGGCATGTGGCATGTAATGTAGTTACGCGTGCTTAAACATTCGCCCGCCGCCGCCTGGCTGTCATTGAAAATGAGTGTAATTTATGTATTAGTCTATCCAGGAAAGGTGTAGGGCAGGGGGTGCTGGGGAGTGTGTGTGTGTGTGTGTGTTTGGTGCATATAATAACACATGCAAAAATATGCAAATTGCCGTAGTCAACGCGATGAACTTCGTTGGCCTTTCTGGGGGCGACGGCACAGCCGGCAGTTTGGCCGGCGCTCGGCGCTCCTAAAGAGCGTTTTCCGTTTTGGAGCGACAATTGCGCCTTTGTGGCCTTTGTTATCCTTGTCATTGTTATTACGAAAATCGATTAAAGTGCTTAAAGGGTTTGATGAACTTGCCTTGAACGCAGACAAACAACCCAAAGTCGGCCAAACATTTGCCCCGCCACCGCGCTGAAGCGACGCGTCGTTGACCTTTGACTCATAAATTTTTCATGTGTCTATGTAAATTTTCAACCACCCCAAGCCCGCGTAAGGGCGTGAGGAGCAGCAGCAATAAAGTGGATCCGATTTTTGGCATCATTTCTGCACGCTAGATTGTCATTTAAAATGAGTTAGGACCTGCAATGCGGCCTCGACAGACCGCGTCGGTCTATGACTCCGGCGTCCTGGCGGCCTCGACGTCGCCTGGTAACTGGCGTTATAATGAGCAAACAATAAAAGCAAACGACGCTACACGAAGCACAAAAGCAGCTCACAATGCCGCCGCCCGGCGAAAGCGGAGCGCCAGCTCCGAAAGAAAACCCCAGAAGGTGAAAGGAAAGACGAAGGCGGCCAACAACGGCATTTCGTGTCCTGTCAATGTTATGATAAGCTCAGTGGGCGGTCGGTGGGGGCGTGTCTCGCTAGCCGTTGTAGGCAGGCGAGGGTAATTCAGATGCAATGCAAATTGCACTTCCATTGTTAATTACAAGCGATTCATGAATTTTTCAAGCCTTAACCCTGCCCCTTGGCCGTGTCGTCTGTGTGTCTTTTGAAATTCTCTCAATGAGGACAGTCATCAGCGACAAAAGCGAATGCGATGAATTAGAAGAAAAGAAGCAAATCCTTTTTTAATATTTTATATAAAAGGCAAGAAATTTATCCTGAGAAAAACTTTTTATTACTAAGCCAAAGCTTATATAGATTGCAAGACCAAAAAGAACACTGTCATTCAGTAGGAAAATATTGAAATTCATTTCCTTTATATAAATGAAATACACTTCTTTTCATTTGACTCTAAATTATATCACTTATTATTCCTCGTTGTTTCCTAAAATATTCACGGTTTCTTGTTGTTGGTTGTCATTTGAATGCATTTTATATTTAACAACCGATCAAAAACCTAAAAATACGGAATGAAAAACTACGAAAACAACAAGAATTCAAAATCACGACTTCCACTTTTCGCTCTCGTCCAACTGTCAAAATCGAATGGAGCGGTGCGATCGAATCTCTTGGTCAAGGAGAAGAATGATTCGAATGAGCCGGATTGATGAGCGTTTGATTTAAAGCACCAGGCGAAGAGACACCCCAAAGTGGAGAGGTGAACGTGTGACTCTAGAAAGAGAGGCTTATTTGTCCGTCTACCCACTTTCCTTCGGCTTGTCCAACTCTCTGGGTCTTTTACCCAATCTGCCTGTTTGTCTGACTGTCTGTCTCTTTGATGGTATTACCAATCGCGGTAATTTAACTGCTCAACCGATCACCTTTTTCATGAGTCCACTTTGTCTCGTTCGACTGTCCGTCTGTATGTTTGCTCGCCTCGCAGTGCGTTCGTCCTTTTCTCAAACTCCCACAACCTCCGCTCTGCCGGCGCTTTTAAGCTAACACTAAAGCTCTCTTCCTTATCAAAAGCTTGAAAGCTCTGATCGAAGGACACTTGAAGTATAGAAAAGGTCGGTAGGTCGAGGCCACCGGCAGTTGCTTGCGATCGAAAAGTACAAGTCATGTTTCGTTTGTCTCCTTGTGGGTACTTTTAGGGTGTGTGTGACGTCGTGTGTGTGTTTTTTTCGAGTCATTAAGGTGTTAGATATTAAAATTATTCACATGAATTGTAATAAGCCAAAACCAAACGACAACAATGACGACACATAAACTAAAATTAGGGAAGTTCAAATAAGAATCGTAAATTCCTTGAACCCATCTGCCTGTCAAAGTATAGAGTTTAAATTTTGTATTATTTCCTAAAAATGCTTAATTTAATCGCTTCGAAAGTCAATAAGGCCCTTGGGGAATACGTGCTCGTTGAGTGATTTATTAAAGCATTAAAGAGAAAAAGAATTCAAATAAATCAGCCCATCTGCTCATCTCTTTGGCGAAATTTTAAGAACGGGGAATAGAAAAAAGAGTTTAAAATATTTTCACACAATTAGGATTCACAGTTAATTAAATTACAGCATTTGTACGAATGCTTTTCTTTGTTATTGCATTGCATTTCTCCGCAGCCCCGCGTGACGCTCCTCTTCGCCGCTCCTTTTAAAATTGGTCGCCTTAATAAGAAGACGCCTTGCGTTACATTAAGTGTATTCCGTAAACTAAATCGATGCACTTGGAGAGCCTTTCCTGTTCAATCACCAACTCTGTGTTAAAGTCATTTCCCAAAAGTAGTAGAAGGTGTTTGGCATTCCGTCTTTATTTCCCGACAATTGTTTCGTCAAGTTTTCTTCGTCAAATGGGCCCCCCGTCGGCAGTTTTCGAAAACCTCAATTAAAACTTCAATCATGAGGATTTGCATATTTCGGCGATTTGTACAGTCCTCACCAACTAATTTAAATAACCGAACTTAAAGCTCGAGGCCTGAGATTAAATTGATGTGGTGGCCCGCTCCCCTCGCAGCAAATGGTTTTATTGGCCGGTAGGCTCACCTGTGAGGGAGACGGAGGGCAACTGTTAGCCTCCCTCACCCGCCCACCGCCCAGTAGTCGTGATGGAAAATTAGCATTCGTTATTTATCACCGCGAATGGAAAATTGTTGCCGCCTTCCGAACAATCCAGCAGCCTTGCATGCGGGCCAAGCCCGCGTCCCTGTCCGCATCCGCCCCGCGCCTGGCCCACGGGCATTTACTTTCACTCAAACGCCGTGTGACTTTTACAGCCTCTTAATTTAAACAGGGTGTCCGGGAGTGGTGAGTGTGGGTGCGGGTGTGCGGGTTATGGCCGTCGGGGGGCCTATGAGGGCGGCCGGGGTCGGGGCCGGGCGTGTGGCGAAATTAATTTGTTGTAGACGACGTTTTTAATGGGGCTTTTTGTTGTCCTCGCTGCGGCAGTCGCGCATTATCGGCCTACGTGGCAGTCGTTGGTGCGCCGGCATTTCAATTTTGATTTGTGTTACATTTTAGTTGGACGCTTTTTGCCGGTAATGTCGCGTTCTTGTCACGTAATTCAAATTTTATATTCACTTTTTGTCGCCTGCCCCACACACACGCACACCTCTGGCGCCGGCCTACACGTGCGTGGTGCGTGCCTCGTGCGTGCGTGAGTCCTGCGGCAAACAAAGCCGCCCTAATTGTATGCATGAGAATTAAAACGAAATTATAATCCACCGCACTGGGCAGGAGAATGTGTTTAAGCTTTTTATAAATATGCAATTTTCACAGCGTATTTTGCATAAATTTGCACTTTTACGCACCCGCAGATCCGCTCATATTGCACCGTCAATTGGCCATAACTGAGTTACGCGGAATTAATTCGAATTGCAAATATCAAACCAGATGGAGAAGTCGCCGTCGAGAGCCTAACTCGCTCCCTAAACAAAGCTTCTTTGTAAAACCAAAATCCAAAAATGGCCTCAATCAAACCAAAGCTAAAAAGTGCTTATTTTGTCGGGCCTGTAATATAATATATCCTCAATTAGAATTTCTTTGTTTAAGTATTTCCTAAATTTCTGTGATGTTTTCAGAAGTCCGTGATGTGAGGAGATTAAATTATAACTATATTTCTATGATCCGATTTAATTCACAGAGCGAAACACGAGAAATTTTATTCATTTTTTGGCTAAACTGAAGTTGGGCATTTTGTGTTGTTTTCTGTAAGGATAAATTGAGGCGATAAGAGAGCAAAGTCAGAGCTTGAAAAATGAGAGTGAAATACTTTCCGAAAATTGCTTAATTAAAACAAAAATTCAGCCCGCATTGTTGGCACTTGAACTTTTCATGTGGGCGCCTCCGGCTGGCGGACGGCTCACAAAACTCGAAAAATGTTTACAAAATAACCAAAAAATCTTTTATCGCCTTAAAGCCAGCAACAAAGACTCAACAAGCTCCCATTTAGGAGTTCTCTTGCCACGAGATGCCACGATAATTTGACTCGGCCTCCGCCTTGGCTGGCCCAAGTTTTGGCCCTAGTCGCCGCCGGCTGGCAGCTGCCTGGCAAAGGGCGGGCCCGAAATCGATGCCTGCCCGTCGGCAAAGCCATTTCCGGCCAGACAATAACAGGCCACACAGGCACTGCCGGCGTTTCCGGGGGTCTGCCGGTCTTTTTTTCATATTCCTTGCGTTTCTTTGAGGCTCATGGATGCGGAGTTTGACAATGCCAAAGCTGGCTCCCGGCTGGCCAATTCACATGGCAAAACAGCAGCGAAATGTTAAGAATAAAAAACTCATTTATCTCGGCTTGTTGCTGTCGACGAAGGGGGCTGCGGTGGCTCGTCACTGTCGCAGGCCAGACACAAAGTCGGCACAAGTTTGCCCTCCTGGCTGTCGTTACTGCCTGCGTTATTGTCATACTTGCCGTTTAACTTAATTAAATTTACGCGCCGCTCATTCGCATTTGCTTTTGGCCAACGGGAATAAGAACGGGGGCCCGGCCAAGGCGGCGTATGAGCAACCGCGAAATGCAACAATTGATTAAAATTTTATTGCTTTCTATGTGCCCTCCCATCGGGAGCTGTCAGTCTGCTGGAACTACAGCTCTCCCTATAATATGACATGTGTGTGGAGTGGGTTTGCCATTGGTCAATTGCATATTAAAGCCCCCCAAATGGCCTTTCTCGCGAGTCATTAGATCGGAAGATGGAAATTCGACGACATCAACATACAGAATATTTTAAATAAATTGCTCCCTGCCACGGAAATTTGAGGGCAAGGCCTGTTTACTCTATCCAAATTGCTCGGAAATCGCCGGCCTGTGAAATTAATATAACGATTGCAAGATTACTACATTTAAAGAAGAAAGGAGGGTTGCTAATATAAAATTCATACGGCAACCCCAAAAGGGATATAAAACTACCGTAAAATTTAAATTATTTGAGCTAAACTCGACATCATTCCGCACCTAAATGAATAAAAATATATGAATGAAATCATTCTTAAGATATTTGCCCTAAAAGATCGACAGAAAGTATTTAATTTAAGCAAGGCCATATGAGCTTAAAAGCCTCTTAGGAGCCTTATAAACCCTAAAGTTGGTTTCTTTAAATTTGGCTAAAATACTCATAAATTCCCTGCAGACATTCTCCCTCCCAGTCCACCCTCGGATTACTGAAGCGTACGAATCTGTTGAATACTTTAATAATTTGCTTGTTGTTTTTCTTTTTTGCAGACAACGAATTGTATTCGGGGACGGTGGCCGATTTCAGCGGAAGTGATCCGATTATCTACCGCGAGCCCCTGCAGACCGAGCAGTACGACAGCCTAAGTCTCAATGGTAAGTTGTTTTGTCTGTCCGTCGACTGTCCGGCGAGCACTTTTGGTAATTGAATAAGTCGAGTTGTAGCCATGATTGGCGTTATTGTTGTTATTACGGGTTTATTAGTGGGAATGCTGTAGTCAATCGAAGGAACGCACTCGAATCGAATTAAATTTGATTGCGTTACGCATTTCGGTGCATTGGGCGGGGACGGTGGGCCCCGGACGAATGGGTCGGGTCCTGGGTATCGGTAGCTGTCTGGCCGTCACTGCCTTTTGCATATTTAAAGTGCTTGCCACTTGGTTTGTCGTTCCACTTAAGAGACACGGCACGTTCGAAGGACCTCTCCGTGGTGCCGCCGACAGCAGACTCCTCCCCGTCTTGGGCGCTGCTGTTCATTTCGCAGTCTATTGGCCATCGCCCTGTCACTTGCCATTGGCGAATCCGCTGTTCATTCGGACCGGACCCCAGCCAGTGCTGTCCATCAATGTTCCATAATTTATATTGAACGGCGTGTAACTCGAAGACGGTTTGACATCCTTGAATATTTTATGTACCAGCCGAGGAGCGAGAAGGAATCGGTCCAGCGGCGCATGCAAAACACCACCACCAGATTTTTTCACTTTATCCCAGACTAAGGCCAGACTTAGGCCGCGTTAACGGAAATTGATGAGTCATCCACTAAGCCGGCAATTTAAATGCAGGCAAAGTCTCCGGATGGTTCCGCTCGCCGGCCATTAAAACAGTGAAAAATCAACTTAACCTCCGTAATTTATTCACCGCTTTCCTAACCAGTGAAAATATTTAGCTCTCCTAAGAATAAAAATCGATCAAAACAATGAAAAAGTGCTATGAATTTCGTCAGGCATCCAATTCTTCCTGACCATTGCTGATATTTGTATTGGCTGTTGTTTGAATGAGCTACCCAAATTGTCAACCTAAATTGATCGGTGATAAATATTTAATATCTTTTGTTTATAGAATTGAGGAATATAAAATAGGGAAGTTTGAATTTCATCCTCTCATAACTTCGATCTCTTAGATTGCGCATCTAATTCAATTTCCTAACCAATAGAACATATGAGAACATTCCAAAGAGTATTAAAATTGTATAATGATACCGAAATCTTATCGTATCTCTCAGCAATGATTGTGAAGGCCGCAAGCTTAGAGTTTTATATTTTGGTATTTTTCGAGTCCTTCAGTTATCCAACATAATCCCATCAATGCGATCCCACCCGGTCTAAGTCGAAACAAGAAATGCCCAAGGTGACATCTTTTGGGTCCTCAATCGGGCTTTATTGTCTACATCGATTGCGTTTAAAAACGTGACGCTCATAAATTTCCAGAATTGGCAGTGAAAAATTTCAACTATAAAATCTTTACAGCCCCCAGCAAAGGCAACTATCCGGGGGGTGGGGCGCCCCCCTCTGGATATAAATGAAATTTATGCTTAAACTTTTCCCGCCATTGCAATCATCTGCTGATGCCCCATTTTCCTTTCTATTCCTGCGTCTTTTTTACAGCGCCAAATTTTGTGAGCTCATTCACGCAGGGGGATTTCGTGTACTTCTTCTTTCGGGAGACGGCCGTCGAATTCATCAACTGCGGCAAGGTGAGTTTCCCTATTCCTGCTTTCATTTCAGCGAACCAGTCCCACAGCAGCGAGCCGGAATGGAAACCAAATCAATTTATTTTGTCCAAGGAATCAACATTTGTTCGACGCAAAAAATAGCGCGCATATCAAAGGAGCCAGCGGGGCGAGTCGCCATTTTTATCTCTGTTGTTTTCCGGCTTAACAAATACCGTTATCGATATTCGGCATCCGGTTGTTTGGCCGGTCGACCGGCTTGCTTATTTTCCATTGTGCCCGGCTGTTTGTGCTGCCGCTGACAGAATCCAGCGGCGGGTCAAACGGGCCCCGATTGTGGCCAATTCTCTGTTGTTTATCTATTTGGCTATTTCAGGCGATTTACTCGCGCGTGGCGCGCGTCTGCAAATGGGATAAGGGCGGCCCGCATCGGTTCCGCAATCGGTGGACCTCGTTCCTGAAGTCGCGGCTGAACTGTTCAATTCCTGGCGATTATCCGTTTTACTTTAATGAGATTCGTAAGTCATCTTGAAAGTCACACCAGCAGACCATATTCGATGGGGTTCCGTTTCAGAGTCGGCCAGCAACCTCGTCGAGGGACAGTATGGGTCCGTGGGCTCCAAATTGATTTACGGCGTTTTTAATACGCCAACAAATTCAATTCCCGGTTCAGCGGTTTGTGCCTTCGCCTTGCAGGTGAGTGCGCAATTACTTTTGATTTATCTTGGCCGAGAGTGACGGCCGGGCGGGTCAGGACCTCTGCCCGCCCTTTCGCCCTTTTAGTTTTGTTATTAAATTTGTGGGCCACTTTTAATCCGACCCCTTTTCTCTGTGCCCTAGGACATCGCGGACACGTTCGAGGGTCAATTCAAGGAACAGAGTGGTATCAATTCCAACTGGCTGCCAGTGAACAATGCCAAGGTAAGTCTACGCCCCCACCCCCTTGGGATTCACTTTCATATGCAGTCCGTCCGTCTGCAGCTGTGGCCACAATTTATGGCTTTCTTTTCGGCTCACGCACGCAAATTTCCGAGTGCAACATTTTGGCAGACATCGGAAGCTGGCAAGGCAATCCCGGGGCGGGGAATCTAAAATGCTTTCGTGCCATTTGCTTGCCAATTTCTTGAGAAACGACTGCACATGTCGCCCTCGATGAAAGCTAAGCAATTTTGGCTAGGGACCACCAACCGCGGCCCCAAGTAGAGGCCCAGCCAAATCCGCAGACATCCAGGACTTCCCGTCGATTTAAATCACACAAAATTTGCAGTTCAAAGTTCCTTCGCTTAGTGCGAATCATAACGGAATAACGGGACATGTTAATTAGTTCGAGAAACATTAATGGGTCTGGTACTTATGCTTCCGTTAAACGCACACAGAAGGAGCGAGAACTGACGGGAAATGCTTTAAATAATATCAGACCATCAATGTGCGGATTCTCTTTCACAAAGCTTTCCTGCAAATCTGATACCTCCTTATGCTCTGTTAATCAGATATTGTGCTGTTTTTTAATGTTATTCCGGCCTTGAGTTGAAATCCATTAAAAAATTCTGGATCAGAATCTCCATAAATATTTTCAACGGCCTTTAATAATCGCTTGGGTAGTTGGCCCCCTCAAAGTCATACCCTAAATTGTCATCCCACATAAGAAGCATGAGGCTTAGGTCTTAATCTGTTCGGCACACTCGCACACACGCCCCCGTGTGCACACACACAGAAACGTAGCAAAGTCAACAGCTGAGCTGAACGCTGGGCTCTAAGAGTTTTCCGCTTGCAATTCATAAACTGAATCATTAAAAAGCAGCAGGAAGGACAGGAGGCTGGGGGCGGCAGGACGGACACAAACAAAGTCGGACTCTTTGGCCGCCGAAGAAGCGTCAGCGTCCACTGCCGTCCTCGTCCTGTGTAATTTCCGGCCGCATCGTCCGCTCCGCGCGAACCCACAAATGCAATTTATGCTCTCTCTTTCGGTCTCCGGCGGAGTTCCTCGCTGTAGTCAGTTCATCTAACATTTCTGCCGCTGTCGACTGTGAATTTCACTGTGTTTTTTTCTTTATTTTTAGGTGCCCGAGCCGCGTCCCGGATCCTGCCACAACGACTCCAGGACGCTTCCGGATCCGACATTAAATTTCATCAAAACACATTCGCTAATGGACGAGAATGTTCCGGCATTTTTCGGTCAGCCGATTCTGGTGCGGACCAGCACAATGTGAGTACCATCCGAGGGCGGGGATCCCTTGCTCCTTCTTCCTTCCAGCGGTCTATGCTCGTCACTGTCCTTGTTGCTCTCCTTGCTACTGTTGTTGTTGTTGCTGTTGTTTGGGGTTTTATGCGCCGCAATTTTACGGGCACGTAGCGGCGACCGAGCAACACCATCGCTCGCCCATCTCAAATGAGGTTGCGGCAATGTAAATATTATTACCCGCAGCAGCAGCAACAACAACAACAACCACATCAACTGGGTCTTAAAAGGGTGTGGGCGTGGCTTTTGGCATTAAACAACCGCGTTATGAGTCCTGATGACCGACGTTGCCCTTGCCAGCGTCGCCTTTCTTGCCGGGGGTACAGTTGAGAGAGGGCGCTGTAAAACTTTCCCAGTCAACGTCTGTGCATGTGGCGAAGTGAATACGTGACGTCTAATTTGGCATCTCGGCCAGGAGCCACCCACAAAGTGCAACGCGAGAACTGCCCGCCCGCAGCCTGCCGATTCAGCTAATTTCATTTAAATAACAAATTTTGTCACGCCTCCCCAAACCCCCACCCACAATACGTGCGTGGAGGAGGACAGATCTACCAAATTACAAAACCTCCGCTTAATTGTACAAAACAGCCAGCGTTGGGGAATTAAAGTCGAAGAATCAGACGACCCTCCCCGAATTAGGGAGCCAGGGGCGGACGAAGTGACCACTAAGGTGAAATCAGAAGATCAAGAAAATGTTGAGGTGCTGTTTGTTTTGTGATTCGCAGCGGATGGAACGCATAAAATTTGCTTTCTCTGAGTTCCAATGTTTCCCCACTTCCTAGGCAATTTCCAGCAGCCAATAACCAATTTCAATACTCGAACAAGGACAATACCTGGCCCCCAGCGTGGCACGGCCGCGATAATATCTTGTAAAAGTCCCGTGGATTGGGAAAAGTTTCACGCTGGCTGCCAGCGCCAATGAATTTGTCGATGTTATCCGGAGGGCGGCAGGATCAAGGGGCTTTTGGGATAAGTCGGACTGATTGTTGTCGATTCCACGCAACTCGAACTTGACAGTCGCTTAGCTATGTCAGCAGGACGAGCAGGATGCATCCCACTAACTGGCCGGCCGTCCACCTCGACCCCAAGTTGATTAATGCCTGTTGGCGAGGCCTCAATGCGATTACAGCAGTTGCTCCCCAAGTCCGGCCTCCAGCCCCAAAGACAGGAAACCGAATGGCTTCTTCAGCCAATTGAGTTGACTCTAGACTCTGCCTGCCTGCCACGTAGCCAGATTTATGGGCCTGCGCTTTCGGATCGCCCAGACGCACTCACATGACCGACTTCCGGTGCAACCTGCCCCCTGCGCCCGCTTGGCGGGTCGGTGGGGTCGTGGGCAGGGTATACATTTTGGGCCAAATGTTGGAGGAACTTTTCCGTACTTTTTCCCTTTCAATTGAGTCGGATATGATTAAATTCTGATGCATGGACCCCGCTGCCCTGTCATCGCCGGCCCGCCCCACCCGCTGGACAATAAGGCGCCCCCCTGGCATCCCGCGGAGATTTGTTGTGGCGTCGGCCGGCTGACCCGGGCCACGGGGAGTACGTGTTCCATATTTCATTCTAATTTATTCAGATGTGCATACATATTTTCGTTCCGGGTTGGCTGCGCGCATCCATGCATTTCCTTCTAGTTGGCTCGGTTCGTTTGGCCCGAACTATCGCTTGACTGCAGCCCCAGCGCCAGCGCCAGCCATCCCGGCCAGGCGACTGCTCGTGTGCACTTGAGAGTGCATGTGGTCCGCTTGTGATTTACTCTTCAGAGTTTGCTGGGGGGTGGTGAGCACCGGCAGCCAGTAATTGTGGCTCAATTACATGGAAAAGTTGCCGAAATTGAATTTTTAAATTCGCTTTGACTCCGGCAAGCAAGCAGTTCGCAGGCGGAATCTTGCAGAATTATTAATGAATGTGTGCAATCTGGCTCGGCAGAGGCAACAGCACCAGCTGCTTATTGGTCTTCGAAGGAGAATGCCCTGTGATTCATAAAGGGAAAACTGCAGAATTGATGGCCGTGCTGGTCGCCTCCACCGGTTCATTAAAAGGTCTTTAATGGGACATTGAACTGTAACTCAGGAATAGAGCTGAATAGAAATGTTCAACCAACTATGTCGATAAGTTCCCCTAAGTGAACACCCAGGAACCGCAGAGAACGAAGAATCGACAGAAATTCATGGCCAGGTGATTGCGATCCAGATGCTGATTAGAGACAGACTTTTGCTCTTCAGAGGTTAGCATTTCCGATCGTCGACTGTCTACTTATCTGCCTTTCTGCCCTTTTGCCTGCTTCATCCGCCCATCTAACCATGTGTTCCCTATGTCGCTGTATCTGATTAACTGTGCTTTCTGTCTTTTCTGAGTGACGGCGAGTTCGATTTCTGATGGGCTTCTTATCAAAAACCTCTCAGAGAGCTTTCCTTGCTGTTAAGGATTGCAACAGTTGCCCACAGCCAGAAAGTGCAAGTTATGCTGTAACAAGATATCAACAACAACGACTGAAGAAGACGCCAGAGAGTTCGACTACAAGTTGATCGGATCTCAATCGAGTGCAGAGTGATATTTACAAACAGGATATGGAGAATTTCAAATTGTCAGTTCCTAAATAGAGTTCTAAATTTGAGAAACATTGGGAATTTTTGGAGAAGACCCTGGACTTTCATGATTCCCTTTAGGTGACATTTTTACACTCTCGTATCCTCAAAGATTGAATTAGTTAGCAGGTCCGTAGAAACGACCCGAGCACGCTGAGGACTACATCCTCCTCCTTATGGTGCTTCTCAGTGATCCAGCTCTTATGCGAGTCCGTTTTTTTTTTAGCGAGGTAAACAGGATCTGTCTTTGAAGTCTTCACTCAGCTTAACTTCAACTGTCTAACACGATTGGCAAATTTCCTTAAAATTAATGACGGTTTGCTCTTTTTCGGCCTGGCGGAGCTTTGCACTCCTTCAGTTTATTTGTCCTAATGGGATCTCAAATAACACCGCCTTCGAATTGGTGAAATTTATTTCATAAACTGAACCACTTGAGCGTCTCTTGGCTGGGCTGACGGACAAAGACGGCCTGCCAAATGAACCCTTTGAGTCATTTTCCGGGCATTTGGTTTTGGCATTCTTTCAAGGACTCTCGACGGCGGCAGGAGTCTGAAGAGTGTTGCTCTGCCAGACACTTGGACACGCCGAGGCGGCCATTTTCTGCAATTCATTTATCAAATTTCGCCGTTCAAATTTAAACAATTCACATAAATTGTTATTGAAAATTCTTCGGGGCCAACCAGCCACGGAGACCGCAAAGCGCCCAAAAACGAGACGAGGCTGCGGCGGCGCCAGAGACGGGGCCAAAGTGGCTGGGAATGCGCACGCAAATGCCAAAATCAAATCAAAAATGCACACAATTTATGGCGATTTGCAGAAACATAAATTTATTATAATTTTATTTTTGGAACGACCGAACCGAAAAGCCCGCCAACCCCCTCCAACCTCTCAAGGCGTTTCCTCATTTACCGAGGATGTGTGCGTGTGGCAAAATAAATCAAACACACACGCACACTCAGGCACCGAGAAAGTGACTGTGTCCTTGACAGAAGCAGCCGAAGGTCCGCTCATTTGCATACGCTGGGTTGGATTCCAGAAACGCCTCGAAGGATCCCGGGGAAATACCCGCACATTGAGACACTCAGACAGATACTTCGGTAGCTATAACAAATTGTTTCCGGCCGTCAGCAGGTCCGGAAGTGTCCCAGCCGCAAAGCCCCGAAATGGCTCTTGACCAGGCCGGAAGGACAGCCGGACAGCCAGCCAGCCAGCCGGTTGACCGCATCCATTGCATCTTGCATTGAATTTACTCTTATCCAAGAACTGTAAAGTTTTTTCATTTCTTGCCAGTTGCTCTACTAATTTCGACTGCCGCCTCCCCCTGACCAGGGGAAGGGACCCAAAAACTTGGCACACACACAACAGGGAAGAAATTTTAACTGGCAGCTGGTCGGTTTTCTCGGGTTTGCTTTAAATGCTTTTTTATTATTACAATTTTTTGTTTCTGTTACTTCTTCGTGGGACTTTTTTGCATTTCTATTTCCATTTCATTTTAAATTTTTCTCTTCTTTGCTACTTTTCGCCATTTTGTAATTTTCTCCGGGCAAAGTTTTATTCGCTTCTTTTGCCGCCATCCCCGCCCCCAGTCCGTCCCCCAGTTATACTCTCGGTCTGTCAGTTGTTTATTCTTCTCAAATTCCTCGACCGACAAGCAATATATAATTATATGTTTCCAATTCTTTGCCCCAAATTAAAATTCCTTCTCTACTTCCCCTCGTATGCGATACCTTAACTGTCCAGTGTCCTCCTCAAGAACTAAAGCTAGTCGACATTTGCTCCACCTGCAAACTATTAAATGCCGTCTTAATTTTAAAAGTTTTATTTGAATTCGACCAGCATTTATTTTGTTTATTATGGGAACATTTAAGGCTTTTCTTGGTCCAACCAGCATTTAATTAAAATGCCCTAATGGTTCTGCCTGAGTGGCTCTTTAATCCTCCACAGGAAGGGGTCACTTGAAAATAATTTCAATTCGTAATTACGACTGGCAAGTCCAATCGGCTGTCAACAGCAGAGTCAACAGCAAATATAATAATAAGTGCCGAGTTGTGTCAATAAGAAGTCCAATTATAGTCGAGTTCAAACTGAAGGAGGTTCACTACTTTCGGCTTATAAATAAACCGGGAGCACTCACAATTTGTATTTATTGATGAGAGACTTGGCAAAGGCCCCGTGTGTGGCCGATTTTGCTTTTGTTTCTACATAATTCTTGGGGTAAACATCTCGAATGCATTAGGACACCGAGAAAACCACAAAACGGCCGCCATTTAGGCCACATCGAGCGTCTGAATGGGGCGACCGAGATTCCTGGCCCCCGGCAGTGGCCGCAGGAACTAAACGGCTGCAATTGTTCAGCCATTTCGAAAACTGAGCAACATAACTAAAACTCTAAAACGAGATTTGTTAATTAACAATAAAACAATGCACAATGGTCGGCCGAGGCCATCGGAGCCCCGAGTCTGGGACCCTTTCGAGGCGAGGCGAGTCGAGTCGAGTCGGTCGAGTCTCGACCGTTTTGTTCGCCGGTCTGGCCATTTGCATTTAAATTGAAGAAACACACACACACACCGGCCACCCAGAGAAGTACAGTTGTGCACAATAAGCCACATGATGATGGAGGCAACAATAGACAAAGCAGCCAAGCGCGCAGCCACAAATGTTGCCTGCAACAAGGACAGCGGCGGCAGCGGCGGCGGCAACATCACAAAACTCAAACAGCAGCAGGAGTCGTCGAAATAGAGCACATCAGTCGCTTGGCAACGTTTTTGTGGTGAAATCAGAGAGAAATTTCCGTTTTTATTTTCCATGTTCTTTTGTTGGCGTTGCTGCTGTCGTTGTTGCTGCCGTTGCTGCTGTTGTTGAAATATGTTTTTACATAAAAATACACATTGTTGGTGGCCAGGCTGAGGCCTCGGCCGATGGAGTTGTTGTAAATGTCCTAAAGCCATGTTAGTTGCTCTTTCTGTTGTTGCTGCGGCTTTTTTGCCATCGCCTCCCCCGGCCAGAGGGCCGTTTGCCTCCATTATTAACGACGTTCGGTTTTCAACCGATTTCACCAGAGAAGCCGATTCGGTGGGCCCCGGTTGGCAACAAAAGGATCAAACAGATACAATTTCAAGGAATTTTGTGTAACTCATGTCCTATTTTTCTTTTGTTGCAGCTACCGCTTCACCCAAATCGCCGTCGATGCGCAGATCAAAACGCCCGGAGGCAAAACCTACGATGTGATTTTCGTGGGCACGGGTGAGTCTGATTGAATCTCCTCCAGGACTGCATTTTTAAACGGATTTTTATTTTAAGATCACGGGAAAATCATCAAGTCGGTGAACGCGGAGTCGGCGGACTCGGCGGAAAAGGTGACATCTGTGGTCATCGAGGAAATTGACGTCCTCCCCAAAAGCGAGCCCATCCGCAATTTGGAAATCGTGCGCACCATGCAATACGGTGAGCAGCAGTCAATTAAAAATCCGTAACGAGCCCACATTCATTCCGTTTTTTGCCTCTCCCCGCCCCGCAGATCAACCCAAAGATGGCAGCTACGACGACGGTAAATTAATCATTGTCACAGATAGCCAGGTGATAGCCATACAATTGCACCGCTGTCACAACGACAAAATCACCAGCTGCAGGTGAGTGTCCGGGCGTCCGTCCGCGGGGGGCAGAAATGTGGGGCACGTGGAAATTTTATTTCACGGCTGGCTGGGTGGCAGCTGGCCTGCCGGGGCATTTATGATGCTTCGATTTCGCATTTTCGACCAGCGCCGATTAAATGGCTCTTCGGTCTCTTTGCAGTGAGTGCGTGGCCCTGCAGGACCCGTACTGCGCCTGGGACAAAATCGCGGGCAAGTGTCGCTCCCACGGCGCCCCGCGTTGGCTGGAGGAGAACTATTTCTACCAGAATGTGGCAACGGGCCAGCACGCAGCCTGTCCATCAGGTAAGGGCCAATTAGCCTGAATGACCCTCCTTCCCCAAAGGGACAAATTTGATTGACCATTTTCTCGGTGTGAGCAGGCAAGATCAACTCGAAGGACGCAAATGTGGGCGAGCAGAAGGGCTTCCGCAACGACATGGATCTGCTGGATTCACGGAGACAGAGCAAGGACCAGGAGATCATCGACAACATAGACAAGAACTTCGACGGTATGTTACCCCAAGAGGATACGCCAATTGCATGTACTTTCCTTCCCCCTTCCGTATATCACTCGACTTTGCGTTTGAAAGTTTCTCTTACATTTTATTGCATGAGCCTTGCCAATTTGTATAAGTTTTTTTTAGTTCATCCGTCCTTCAAGTTTAAGAGGCGCGAATGTAAATAAAATCTTATTAGGGTGCCTCGGTTCCCCAATCGGAAAACTTTAAGAGGCTCTTTCCACTTTTCTTACTTTATTTCTGATAATTTATTTTGTTGCTCTATTGGTTTCCTGAATTCCAGTCTTCAAAGAAAGTTAAAAACTTTAAGTCGTCAAGGAACTCAACTTAAAAAAAACCGGGCAGAATCTGAGGCTCGTCTTTGAATAGAGGCTTCCATAAAGAGAGGATATGAAACATTTTGGCCTCTCAATTAAGTAACTGTTTTCTAGATCCTACAGTTTCTATAAAGATAAGGTTTTATAGTCGAAATTTGGTATGTGAATCTGCAGGTCGACTCGGTTCTTCAGTGTGTCATCTTGTATATCTTAAGGGAATTCTTGGAGGGCCAGCTGCTATGAATATATGAATATATTTATATGATTAAAAGAAGATCTTTAATAGTAATATAAATATGAATATATTATAGAAACAGCTTTATAGAATTAGTTATGATGTTTCATTATGATGTTCTGTGTTCTGAGATCATTTGACAATAATAGATACTTAGGGTTTAAAGGCAGTAGTCCTGAATTTCTGTACCTATACTTTCTGTATTAAAACCAGAATGAATTCGTGGAATTTATAGTTTACTCTAATCCGACTCTGGGTACAAATTAATTGGCTCAGTATTCATCCCATATATTAATATCCCCCTAACAGAAATCTCTATAAGCCAAATACTCTTCTTGGTGATATAAATAATGAACGAGAAATACCTCCGTCTTGGCTTTATTTTTTGTTATTTTGGGATATAAAGAAATCTATTGGGCAATTTTGGAAGCGCTTTGTTTTTAAGTCATTAAAATTTACTTTACTTTCATAATTATGTCGAGGAATACTTTTAAGCTTTGCATGGCGTTTTTTGGTTTTGACTAATAGATTTTCGAATTCCCTTGTATGCTACTGAAATTAAGAAATATCGATGTTGTTGAATTATATTAACATGGAACCATTTCTTTATCTTGTTTCTTTTCATTTCGATACGTCTATTTTCCAACATTTCGTTAAAATTGCGTCAAAACATTTGGACGCTGTGTTCTGTGTTTCGATGTTTGGATGTTTATTGGTGTCGTTATGGATAATCCCCCAAAATAACCCCCTATACACCTTCACACACACCCACACACCCAATCGTATACGATTTCTATAAATATCCATATGAATACACCCGGTATCCCTCTACCCGTTGTGGCAATTGATGAATGTTTTTGAAACGCACACCACCACCAACAACCGACGAACCCAACTGCCCACAACGCGTGGCCGTCGCCAAATAAATACATTTAAATGTTGAATGATAATCGGAATTGTTGACTAATCGAAGGACCCCAAATCTCCCCAGATATCATAAACGCCCAGTACACGGTGGAGACGCTGGTGATGGCCGTGCTGGCGGGCTCGATTTTCTCCCTGCTGGTTGGATTCTTCACGGGCTATTTCTGCGGCCGTCGCTGCCACAAGGACGAAGACGACAACCTGCCGTATCCGGACACGGAATACGAGTACTTTGAGCAGCGTCAGAACGTCAACAGGTGCGTCGTTTATAAAATTCCAAAGTCAATTTTACTCAACTTCTGTTGTTCCCCTGCAGCTTTCCCTCGTCCTGCCGCATCCAGCAGGAGCCCAAGCTGCTGCCCCAAGTCGAGGAGGTGACCTACGCCGAGCCGGTGCTGCTGCCTCAGCCGCCTCCACAAAACAAAATGCACTCCCCCAAGAACACTTTGCGCAAGCCACCCATGCATCAAATGCACCAGGGCCCCAACTCCGAGACGCTGTTCCAGTTCCAGCCCGATGGCTACAATACCCAGCAGACGTACCGCGGACGCGACAACTTCGGTACTCTGCGGTCGCACCAGGTTATGGTGAGTTGGATTTGAGAGATTTTGGGTGGCGTTTTGCTAATCGAAGTTTGGATTTTCTGCAGGGGGACAACTACAGACGCGGTGATGGTTTTTCGACCACCCGCAGCGTGAAGAAGGTGAGTGCGGATTGTTCTTTGAGGCATTGAGAACTTTTTGGTTACCATTAATCTCTAATCTCTATTCGTAATCATTGCGCTCTTTTCGATGTTGTTGACTTTTTGACATTAGTATAAAATCGAATCTCATATGGTGCGCTTGTAATTTATTGAAGCTCCCACTCAATCGTCGATTGGTGTATTTCTTAGACTCACTTATCAACTGTTGTTTCAATTTTTCTGTAAACTGTACTTTCGTGTGTAATATATATATTTGTGTGTGTGTGTGTGAGTGTGTGTAGACCTTGCAAATCACTAAATGTTATCAACTAATCACCAATAGATTCCAGTGAAACTCATTGCATCATCCTCAATCAGACACCTTCATAAGTTTGCATTCTTTTCTTTCTGTTTTTGTTATGTGATTAAAACATTTACATTTTGTAAATATTTTATTGAAAACCGTAACCACATTGGTGTTTATATTGCCGAATTCAACCGATTTTGGGGCGAAAATCCGATCAGCGCTTTTGTCTTACACAAAACCGCATGGATCTGACCCACAACCGGCAGAATCAGATCTGTCTACGGTTCAGTTTGGAAAAAGTATCACTTATTTCGTTAAAAGAACATTAAGAACGATCGTAGAGGCTCCCAACTGGCGATCACTTTGACGAGTGACTTGCTTAAAGAAGATTCTTTCAAAGCTTTCAAGCTGATTAGCGGCCACTGTTCTTTCGTCTTTAACTTCAGGCTCTTTATTCTGAAATTGTTTATATTCTTATTAATCCGTTACCAAAGTAAGAGATCGCGTTGGATAATATAACACTATCAGAATTATTTTCTAACTGTATATAAATAATATTTCATAAAGAAAATAACAAAAGATTTAACAAAGCGAACAAATTTTGTTCTGCATTTTTTTTTGCTGTAGTAAAAGAGAGTTAATTTCTCTTTACTTTTTTGCATGGCGTTATAATTAATCTTTATATTTATGTACTAACAAGATCTTTTGATTATTTAATGTTAGATTCTTAACATTTCATGTCCCACACATTCATTAGTTGGCATTGCATGGTTTAAAGAAATACTGGAAATTTTAATTCTATTCGATTCCTCATTCATGTAAGATATTCTCATAGTTGTGGTTTCATTCTTCTGGGCTGTAATGTGGATTCCTAAGGGGGCTTAAGGGTCTCGTTTTGTTGCCATAGAAATACACCAATCGCTCGAGAGGTGCGCACAAAAGTGGGCCCGCGTGGCAGTTGCCCTGGCGTCGCTATTTAACTGCCATTTAATTCTGTAACTCTCTATACTCTCTTAACTCCTACGAAACTAACAGTAACTTTCACTCTACCACTGATCTAATCTCTGTCACCACTGTCAACAAATACAACAGAACAATTGCGAACGATTTGTTTGGAAGACACGATGAAGAAATTACGAAACACAAACCAAACGAAACTCTATCTTTCTTTTCTTCTTCTTCCCTCTTCATCAGGTTTACCTTTGAGACGGGAGTGGGGCGGCTGAAACCAGTCAGGGACTAATTACCCAAAATATGGTAAATACTTTAGCTTAACGAGAAAAGCAAATTTTCTTTGATTATGATTTTATTTCGAGGTTTTTACTTTACTCTATTTATGATTTGGAGAGCTGCCCAGCTCAGTTGGAAAACAAGCTTTCAACCCACTCAATAATTGGTTATCCAAGAATTCGAAATTCCTTTCGTTCTCACCTCCGATCAAAAACGCTCTGCACTGTTCTTTGAAAATTGTCAGTTTCCATTTCTAACTGTTTGGAATGCCTTATGATTTTGTATATACAAAAACTACCAAGAAGGACTTCGAACCCAAAGCAAAAAATTTGTTTTCAAGCCAAATTTAAAGTCCAGCCCAGTCATCAGCCATCCCGCGCCCAACTCGTTTCAAAACTCTCAACAAGTCCAGCCGAGAAGCCGCCTCCCCGCCAAACGGGCGGCTCAAATCGATCTTTTCTAGATGTGTGCGTGTGCGTGCGTGTGTGCGTGCGTGTGTGTGTGTGGGTTGTGGAAGTAGATAAACCAATGCTTTCTCCATGTTTCCCCACTTTCACTTGCCCCCTAAGTGTGCTTGAGTTTGCATGGGCGCCCAGCAAGCCTAACCGATTAGCATAATCCACACTCTACCGACTTTTCGCCCTCAACTTTTCCTAGCAATGCAAGAAATGTGTCCAATTAGTTTAAAAAAATACAAAAGAAACGTACACAAGAACCAGCCACAGTTGAAAGAGATTTTGATTTGAGCTTTGAGTTTTTTGCCTGCAAATGTTGACTACTAAATTTTGGAAATTGACGCTAGCAAGTCGAATGGATGGAGGGCTCGATTAGGAGTCGAATTCGCAGATAATTGAATGCCTTTTGTTTGAGTTTGCTTCCCAACGCACCGCACCGACACACCAACCGACATCCCAATGAAACACACGTTATGATTTCTCAATCTTTAATATTAAAATTTTTTCAAAAATTTAATATCACCACTCCTAGGCTGTAAACAACACAAACACACGAAACAGAAGTCTTGGTCGCGCAAGAAGACAGCCGCCCCGTCATGGTATTGGTAAGTTTATAATTTCAATTATCCTTTTACGTTTCCGGTTCTCACTAGCCACCAACACACCTCTGAGGACACGAACATACACAATTCACCCTTTCCCCACTTCTCTTCTTCTCTTTCTCTCTCGATCTCTCTCACTTTGTCTGTCTCTGTGACTGGGTTTTTTCCCACTGCGCCCTTTAATGAGTTTGTTTTTTTCGATTCCTCTCTTAATTTGTAGTGGGGAGCAATCGATCTCACCTTTTTTGTTCCCCAAAAGATATTATAGAAAATCTTGCCAGTTTTTTTTCATCACTTGAAACACAAACGCACAATCGACTATTTTTCGATTTTCTTTTGTGACTTTTGTTTCGAATATCGACTATCGAATAACTAAATGTCCCGGCGAGCGGGTGGGTTCCTGTGTTTGTGCATGTTGCAACAGCCTCAATGTTGTGTTGTGTGTAATCAAATCTAGAAACATACTCGTATGATACCATTTTAATCGGGTCGAAATAATTACCGGACACTTTGTGTGCGTCTAAGCGTTGCAACATGCACGTGTGTATGTGTGTGTGAGGGACAAACGTCCGACTGGTTGGCAACTGATTTGTCTAATGACTTGGCCTCGCCATCCGCTTCATTCTTACAGTAACTCAGCACCGCTCGAATAGCCCCCAGCAGCAGCAACAACAGCCGCACTCCAGCTCGGGGTCCTCCCCGGTAATGTCGAACAGCAGCTCCAGTCCAGCACCGCCATCCAGCAGCCCCAGTCCGCAGGAGAGCCCCAAGAACTGCAGCTACATTTACCGCGATTGATTGATATGCAACACCAAATCGATGCCACTAATCCAGGCGACAACAGCAATGCCCCTGCCCACGTCCGCGTCCACAGTTCAACAGAAAGCAACTCAGCAGCACCAGCAGCAGCAGCACCACCACCACCACAAGGCCATCACAACGGCGGCAGCCAAGCAGCAGGCCAAATCCATGCCCGTCACTCCCATCCAGCCGCAGTCGCCGATGGACGAGTCGCCGGCGTATGAGGTGTACGAGCAGCAACATCCGCTCTTCCGGCACGCCCACTCCGACGCCACGTTCCACTTCGACGACGAAGAGGACGAGGATGCGGAGGACACCTCATCGCTGGCGATGATCACTCCACCGCCGCCCTACGACACACCCCAGCTCTCGGTGGCTGGCAGCAGTCGCACGCCTCCGCTGCCGCCGCCGCGCAAATTTCGATTTGGTAATCGCGAACTCTTCACCATGAGCCCGGCCACGCCCAGTAGCGGGGCCGGCGGCAGTGGCGGTGGCGGTGGCCTAGCCAGCGCCATTACTCCAACCAAGCTAAGCGCGGCCGCGGCCGCCATGTTTGCCGCCCCCCAAATGGCCCAGCTCAACCGGAAGTGGGTGCACCTGCAGCGCAGGCGGCGCCGCCGCAGCAGTAGCTCCGGCGACTCAAAGGAGCTCGACAAATTAGTGCTGCAATCTGTGGACTGGGACGAGAACGAAATGTATTAATAAGCAAGCCGCCGCTAGTCAGGCCAGGGGCCCCGCAATTCGCCTGCAATCCACACTCTCGCCCCGCGCACTTTGCTAGTGATTTAAAATTAACGTATAACTGTAGTGAGAGGGTCGAATCGGATGGTAGAGCCGGGACGATCGAATGGTAAATTGTACTTTCTGTAAATTGAATTAGCTGCGATAACACACACACAGCCACCAACACCACACACACACACATATAGCGAGAGAGAACATTTTATAGCCGTACAGGAGTTTGGAATGTTTTCCTTTGGAATTTTAGATGCAACTTTACATTAGAAAACGCGCAATTGAGTCAAAAATGAATCCAGGCCGCCACAAATGGAAACTACACCCACACACACGCAAACACGCCTATATATAACTACATATATACAATATTATATACCCGCCCCCGAGGTAGAGTTGGGGGATTTTTTTGCTTATATACCAAGCTCACACTCATTTACCGCAGAGAGCCTAGAAATTAGATGATACCCGAGCAGGAGAAGATAATCTCGCATTTTCGCAGCCATCAGAAAGCGGCAGGCAGGACGACAAAAGGTATTCCCAGTGGGAAAAGAGGGAACAAGGAGCGTTCCAAAATTGTACATAAGGGTCGATAGATTACCGCAGTTGTCACGGAATAATTAAATAGCGAACATCACTTACAATTTTTGCATTTAAATCAACAGAAAATAAATTATAGACGAAATATACAAAGCGAAAGACGGAGCAGGAGTTGGAGTAAAACGAAACGCTTATTACTGATTTACAATATAAATGAAAATACCAAATTGTAGACAACAAATTAGCCGTAAGTTCCCCACACCACACTTCACAATAGAACTTCGCGACCCGAAGGATTAAATTAGCGACTGATTTGCAGGCCTCTTTGAATTCGAATTCGAGACGATCGGGAGCCCCGATTTCTAGCCTGATGGTATCGTCTTTTAAATCTCAATCAGTTCCGCAAGCTCATACCGGTCAATTTGATTTGCAGCCTTAAGCTTTAGAATTCGTCTTTATGAAAGTAAAACTAGGCTAGTCGGAGGGAGTCGGTCGTTAAAAGCTACTTGCTTTGTATTGCTTACATTACGCATTACTCATTATTCGAAATTGTATAAATGTACAGTACACACTCGCCCTCACACACTCACACACACACACTCACACACACATGCAGGATGTGTAGGAACTGTACATATGTGCGATATGTGCCATAAATAGATGAAAGGAAATGAGGAGCGAGCAAGAACACAATGCATAAATTAAAAGTTACTTGGATTTTCATAATTTGCTTAGCACACACTCCATTTCTCTAAGCAAACAACAACAAGTGATTTGGTACAAATTTTGAGAACATACACTCAGTTTTGTTGGAAGGAATTACAAATCTATTATAGCCTGAGTTGCTTTCTCGAGTGTACATAAAAATGAGGCACTGACACGACCCCAAGCGTTGCGGTTAATTGTTTGAGTTCTTGTAAAAATACATAGGCATTTAGGTATGTAACATGTGCGAAGTGATCAGTAAAGAATTATAGACAAAGAAATTATAAGCCGTACTTTAGGGCGTCTACCCTCATAAGCGATACCAGGATTTTCACAATTTTTCGAGTATTTAGCAGTAGAGCATTGCTAATTGAAGTGTTTCTCTTTCGTAGACTTAAACGTAGCCTAAGCAAAACAAGAATATTTTGTAAAGAGTCTTGAAACAAACTAATGAAAATCACACAAAACGAACTAACGAAGACGAGAACACAAAGACATAAATTAAAGCATTAACATTGCGTATACTTTGCATATAAGCAAATCCAAAAAGCGTAGTAATATCTAAATCGAAGCAAATTAACTGTACTTGTATCGTATGTAAAAAGCGAGCACAACACAGCCAGAAACCGATAACCCCACTCCAAATACATTTTTGTTTTATCGATTTCGACTTGTTTTTCAAAGAGATTTTTGTTTAAGGTCCCTAAGACTGGTTCGATTCGCCAAAGAGTTTTTTATAGTTTTTGATCTGGCAATAAATATATTTGTAAATATTTTAATTTTATTATACGATATATCTTTATACGTAATATTTGGCTGGTGGCAAATACTCTCCCTAATAAAATCGAATCTTATCATAAATGAAGCTATTTTCCAGCCTTAAATCCTTTGTTTGATTTTTGCACATAGTATTTATTGTTTTTTATACTGTAAGTAGAAATCAATACTCCAAAAGCAATACGAAGCAAACCGATACTAATATCAAACTAATACAACAGAACGAAGTCGGAGAAGAACTCAGAACTCAGAAGTAACTGTAGAATACATCTAAGTGCATATTAATAACCCAAATCAGATCGATTATTAACTTTTGTAAACTTTACAGACTTATGTACACATCAAGCATTGTATCTAGATCCAAGCTACAATTGAGAAAGGTTTTACACAGTATGCCTGAACACAAACCAAATTATAGAGCGTATACATCAATAGATCCAGGACGGGATGGGATGGGTGGTATATACAAAGAACACTTACAATTAGATACTGTAGAAGAGGGACGCGGCGTCTCCTCCGAGGCTTTTAAAACAGACAAAAATCAACATATTTTACTAACGAACAAACCTTAATTTCTTAGAGACATTTTGCGGTGGCCATAAGGCCGAAGGTCGAAAGTGGAAAACTCTCATTCAGATAATGATGATAGGGATGCTAATACTTTATCGATAATTCAAAGCTAACTGAAACGATTTTTAACCTTCTCCAAGTACGACGATTATTACCCATATTACCCCAAGCATACTTACATATATTGTGTAACAAATTGTAGCGGGCGCATAAGAACTTAGAACCTAACACACAACTAACGGCATAGCATAAACAAATTAGTGACCCTAGAAAGACAAAAAAAAAAAAAACAAACCAAAAAAAAAAAAAAAACACTAAAGTTTTTCTTTTTTATTGAAACGATATATATTCAAGTGCTTCTTACATAAAATAAATTAAAAAGAAAAAATAAAAAACAAATATATATATTATATATAGAATATTACGAGGCATATAATTAACATACAGTACGATTTAAGCATTGAATTCATTACTTAAGGACAAAAAGTCAACAACAATCTCTAAAGTCAGTCGGGCATCGAGAGTAGGTCAGGATGGCTGGCTACGTGGTCTTGGTTTTCTAATTTATAAGTAGCCTCTGCCTATAACTTGCAACGTAATCCAATGCATTTTACTCAAAAGAAAACAAAAACAAAGAACAGAATAAAGCCAGCAAGAAGTTTACCACATAACTAATAACTATAGAGAGAACTTAGTTAATTACGTTAAGGTTTTATAACGCAGCAGCAGCCGTACAAGTAATCCACATATAAATGATATGAGACTGTAAATACCAATTGACGACTAACAAACAACATATTGCAAACGATCAAATAAATAATCCTACATTAAAGCCAACTTCTTTCTCTCACATCTCACACAACTCGAGTTATCCTCCTCTCGTTGAGTTGCAAGGTTCGAAGTTCTTGTTTCCGTTCTACATTTAAATCCAATGTAAGCACTCCCCAGAGAAAGTTAGATAACAAAGGACACTCACTGCATTGTTAACTGAACTGCAGCAAAGTATTTAAAACACATTTAAAATATGTTACAACAATTAGCGGTTAAACATACGTAAGGTAAACTTAAATTGTTGAATATGTAGCGGAGTCGAATCGAATCTCAGACCCAAGGATTCCGATTCCGATCCCAACCAACCAACCACATTATACAAACTAAGTTACAAGCGTTAAACAGAACGGTACTTCCAAGCAACTATAGAGCTAACAACAAGTCAAAAGCCCCAAGACACTTAACCGCACGTGAGCTATGCACTCGAATACAAAGCACTCGATGAGGAGTGTGATTAAGACGACACGATGTTTGTACGGTAGACGATCTGTTCGAAGGGAATAATCAATCCGAAAACTGTAACTGCCGCAAACGGATGTGTGGAATGCGCTTTGCAGGTTCACCGTTCGATCGATTTAGCCCCCACCCAAGAAAAGGGTTTACTTATCTGTAATCCGTAGTTACGATATCGCTGTATATAGATCCGAGCGCCCCCTCCTCCCCTTCTCACTTGTATTTGGCAGGTAAATTGAAAAGCCGGTTAGAAATGCTTTTTTGAATAGTTGAGTCGTTGAGATTGAAAGTGTAGGCGATTTTCGTAAATTCTGTTCGTTTCGTATTGTATGCTTCTAAAATTATACAAATGAAAAATATAAAATATTGCAAAAATTATCATTATAAAATTGTTAGTAAAAAGACTGAGCTGCAAAAACAAATCGGAAGCAAACAAAAGTTTAATATCTATAAGAAAACAAATGTGCATTTGTCCAACTCTCTCGTGCGCCTCTCCGCGTTACCAACTCTCTAAAGCGTTATCGTATTATTTACTGCTAAACAAAAGCCAAACTTCATTGCTGTAATCAACACACGGTGTCGTAGTTAATTCTTTGTTAAGCGAGTTCCTAAGCGAGTTGCATTTACAGCCCGAAAGAGTTTAGTTGGAGTTCTCATTTGAGTTGGCCTTGTCCGGGCATCTAATTGAGAAAAGTCTTAAACGCCGCCTCTACGATTTGCGGAATGCAACATTTGTGTTCTTTTGGCATTAATTTTTTTTTTCGAAAATGATTTTATCTACGAAAATATAAATAACAATTGACGCACAAAACGAGGCCGTTGATAATTAACAAGGAGATGAGTGAAGCCTCGGCAGAAGCAGATTGATGATAAGTTTGTACCGTTAAATACGTAAAAACAGTTGACATTTTTGACAGTTTTCAACGAATGTGAAATTGATTTCGAATGTAGACGAAGACCTTGAGCAGATAATTTTACCGAAGCCGACATTGCAAATCACTCGACAAGAAAGCGGTCAAATCATAACCTTTAAAATATATATATATATATATATAAATCTATATATATATAAATACTCGTATACAAACAAACACTTACAACAAATTAAATTGCTTTTAGCTTTTCTAGAGTTTTGATTTTCGAATATATATATATATATATACACATATATTTAATTATATATGAACACGGCGAGTCTTGAGCCTAAGAACCTTGTGTTGAACCCGGCGAAATGTTGAAAAATCAAACTGATGAAGAATGCAACAGATCAGGGCTTATATCGAAATCATAAAAATCGGAGAGCACAAGTTTAATTGCGAGTCCGTGGCCCCCACGAGCTGAGCATTTCAAACTTTTGCTCGCCTGTAAAACTCTCCCGTTAATCGAGCATTTGATTCAAGAAATACGAAACAAACAAAATTACCGTGCGTAAAAGGCCTGGGAGTATGGGGCATGCAACAATTGAAGCAAAATAGTTTAAACATTTACAATTAATTAAAAATAAGAAAAACAAGAACAGAAGAACAAAGATCCGAAAATAATAGCAGCCCATTCAGATGAACGAAATGAAAAGGAGAACAAAAATTATAAAAATGGCAAAAATTTAACAGCATATTAATGATTATTATATTGTATTATTATAACTGAAATATTTAGATGAAAATGAAATGAAGATTCTTAATAATAAAATATTATTATAGATACATACGAACAAAAACAAAAACACAAAAAAAAACAAAACAAATGAATTGAAAACGATCAATAAAACAAAATATAGAGAATATTATTCTAAGTTACTCTGCGTTCTAAAACCTTTCCTAGTATATTATTATTTATTATGTATCTCGTTCTTAATTTAGTTCCTCTTCTGCGACCAACAAAGCACACAAAACGGCTGACTGTGCGCCACCTATGAATCGTCGCTTGAACTGAACTTTGTTCCGGCGCTTACACAGCGGAACCGCTCAGACGAACTGTTGGTTCTGGTTCCGCACAGCAGCTGTGTGGCGCTTTTGAACTGCTGGTGCGCGCCAAGTGAAGTTCATGTTACATTAACATCGCGTTAACATAAATGTTCCGTGGTGTTAACAGAGGGTCTGTTAAGTCTTGTTAAAATTTGGGTTTCTATGTTTTCCGTTGCTTTGTCTTTACCGCCATTTATTGTATGAGTCGCCCACAAGATCGATTCCGCCGTTGCAAATTTTGTCGACTGGAACTTTAACATTTTGGCCAGTTTGGGGCGAGTGCTTTTCTCCGCTTCTTTCCCGATTTCCCGTTGTTCTTCACAAAGCGCAGGTTCGACGCCGAGCAACTGTGCATCTTGCTTCGGACGGACGTGGCTCCCAGTCATGCCAATTAAAGAACTTACACAGATGTTTCCCTCAGGGAGCGGGAAAGGAGTTCGAGGGGCAAAGAATACCACGAGGACTACAAGGAGTCGTTTGTTTACACGCTTTCCAAAGGATGATAGATTCTTTGGATGGCATGCATTCCATCTATGTCCGTTTGTCCGGCCATCTAATCTCGTTTAGTAACTCTCTTTGAGCCTCCTTAAGCTGCCCTGAAAGCACACAAACCAAAATGATTTCCTTTTTCAAAAAAGCTTATTTCTTTCTTGCATAAAGAAGGCCCCGCCAATGCCGCACGATTGAGAATTGCAAGTCATCTTTTCTGGGTGCATTTCTCTTTACTTTACAGCGCCGGCGATCCCTTCCAATCTTTCTGTGCAGTTTTTTGTTTGCCGGCTTCACGCCGTCGATCCCGTTGGCTTGTTCCGATGAATAGATCGTAGATCCAAGACCCTCGGTTTGCGGTCGAGGATCTCAGGCGGTTGTTATTCTTTCCGATGAATATTCCCATTCCAAAAATAAACCAGACTATGAAATTTATATTATTTTATTCTAATACAAATGCGGACACAGATCGATACAGATCGGATTACCAGAGATTTAAAGCGAATGCAGACCCTCCACCGAGTCCGCGGGGTAACCTGCTTGAGGCCAATTAATATTTATGGGATGAAGTTTGCAAAATTCGATTTTTATAGAACAGAAACGAGTTGAAGACACTCGGGGGTCAGTGAGAGTATTCGAGGCGACGCGTTGACGGCCACTTGACCCAAATTTGAGGACTTTGCATAAACAGCCCCACGGGGGCAGGTTGGCTGTCGATGCTCGGCCGAATTAGAACTGCTTGTGGTTGAAGAGGCAGCCACTTGATCTCAGGCCGTTGGTGATGGAAATTTTGATAGCCCCGCCCCCTCTCCTTGGCGCTGTCTCATTATGCGCCGGTCGATTTCGGAGGGAGAAAGTCTTCGTTTTGGATCAAGCCACAGGGTTATCAGCAGTTCAACGCCAACTTGCAACGGCGACAGATCAACATGAAATTGCGTTGTTCGCTGATATTCCTGGCGCTGGTGGTCTTCCTGGCCCTGGCGGTCGTCGGGAGCGCGGCCGACAGACAGCGTGTACGGCCGGGGAATCAGACGGGGCTGAACAAGAACCGGAATAAGAAGCCGCTGCAGGAGCACCAGATCAGGAAGAAGCAGAACCCCAACCAGTTCAACAACAAGGACCAAGTCATAATCACGTCGGTGCCGAAGCTGGGCCAGCTGAGGGGACGCACCTTCTCCTCGGACTGGACGGGCAAGTCGATTCTGCAGTTCCTGGACATTCCGTACGGCAAGGTCACCAGCCGATTCAAGGTAACTTTCAGGGCGGACTCGCGGTGGTCTTACGATTCTCATGGTCGTTCTTCTTCAGCCCGCTGTGCCTGCAGGTCCTTGGTCAGATGTTCTGCCCGCCCACCGCCACCATGAGGGCTGTCCCTCCATTCAGATCGTAGAGCGCTTCGCGCAGCTTGAGGAGAAGGGCATCGATGTGGAGGATTGCCTGCGCCTTACCATCAACACCAGGGGGGTAAGTTCAGGATTCTTCAAGCTCAAACTATCTCACCCAGCCCGCTTCCCATTCCTCTTAGATGGAGACGCAGTCCTTCCCTGTGATTGTCTACATTCACGGCGACTTCTTCTACGAGGGCGACAGCTTCGAAGCTGCCCCTGGGTACCTCCTGGAGCGTGACGTGGTCCTGGTCTCGGTGCGTTACCGCCTGGGTCCCTTCGGCTTCCTGTCCACGATGACCGACCAGATTCCCGGGAACGTGGCAGTGACGGACATCGTCCTGGCCCTGCAGTGGATCCAGAAGCACATTGCTGGCTTTGGTGGCGACCCCAACCGAGTAACCCTCATGGGCCAAGTCGGCGGCGGTGCTCTGGTCAATGTGCTCACTCTCAGTCCCAAAGTTCCGGCGGGTCTCTTCCACCGTGTCATCTACCAGTCGGGCACGGCCCTATCCCCGGCCCTGATCACAGACTCGCCCCTGGCTGGAGCCCGGGACATCGCCCGCATTGCCGGCTGTAAGCAGGTGAACAAAGTCGAGTCCTTGCAAAAGTGCCTGAACAGGATGAACACCACCATGCTCCTGGCTGCCTTCTCCGTGCATGCAGACAACAAGGCGGTGGTTGCCGGCGGCAGTGGCGCCCTCACAGGGGCCCAATTGGTCATTGGTGGCCCTTCAGGCATTCTGCCCGACCACCCCGGAACCCTGCTAGAGACTGGCAAGTTCCAGGGCTACCCCACCCTGGGTGGCAGTGTGAAGCACGGCGGCACCTTCATGCTCAGAGGTAAGTCGACTGTCCTGCGAGCTCCTCCGACGGGCTTCCTGAGCTTCTCGTTCTTTTCAGACATTTTCGTGGACACCTTCAATGAGACGATCATGGACGATAAGATGACTGGCGACGACTACATCAAGCACATCATCGAGCAGGCCAACGGCGACGACCCCACGGGAGCCTGGCATACGTTCGCCAAGGACGAGATCTTCACTGCCGCGGATATCAAGAACGGCACCTTCCGGCGCCTCACCCCGGGCCTGATTGATGTGAGCTTAAGGGCCTCAAAATCTTGCGCGCCTCCTTTCACTTGCATCCTGTCTTCCAGCTGTGCGGCACCATCACCCAGAAGAACCCCGTGCTGCTGACCATGCAGGCCAATGCAAAGAAGCTGCCAAACAGCACCTTCCTCTACTCTTTCGACTACGAGGGCGACATGAACCGCTACGCCAACACCGAGGAGGACACCATCAACGTGCCCTTCGACATGGGCGTCTCGCTCACCGACGACAACCTGTACTTGTTCCCCTGGCCGAGGTTCAATATGATCCATTCGGGTCGGGACATCAAGATCGCCAAGCGCATGGTGGACTTGTTTACTTCGTTCGCCTCCTCGGGTGTGCCCTGCACCCGCAACGGGCCTGCCTGGCCGCCCATGGATGACGAGAGCGGCCCGTACCTGCGCATCGGGCGCACCATGACCGTCGGAGAGAACTACCTGGACGAGTACAGCATTGCTGTGCGCGAGGCCCGCCAGGGCTACAGCTTGGTCAACCAGGACTACTACGACCTGGAGGCTGCTTTGAGGGATGCCCCCACCGTGGATAAGAAGATGAAGGACGGTGACGAAGAGGGCGACGACGAGGCGGAGGAGCACCAGAGCGGGGAGGAGAACGAGGCCCGTGGCCAGAACCGCGTGTTCATTGCTCGACGCGGCCATTAAAGAGCCTTCCCTTTTAGAGTTAAATTTGTTTATTGCCGAAATTAATTTATTGATAATTAAGTCCATAAAGTCTGCACATTAGCAAGTGGGTCAGAATTTCCTTAAGCCCGAAAAGAATGTTTGATTTCGGGCTGCCATTAATCATCTTCCCTCGGACAACGAAAGAAAGTGACGACGCGGCCTCCGCCGGCGCGCCGATTCGTAGCGATTATGAATATTCATTAAATTATTAACACTGGGGTTAAATGTGGCAAATCCCCAAAGACACAATCTCTTTTGTTATCCATCATGGCAATTTATTGCCCTAACATCGACGATGCCTCAGCGGTCATAACGAATTTTCAGCCAGCATTTGTAATTTCTTAGATCGCTCAGTTCCTATATCTTTTTGAAGTAGTTGAAACGTTTTGCCCTTTCTGTAGGTTCTTTAAAACCAGATTACCAAATCCCATTACCGCTCAATAGGTAAGTCTGGCTATCTGCTCATCCACTCACTTCCCATCCGTTCGAGTATCCGTCTGTCTGTGTCTTCGCCACCAGCTGTTGGACCCCGAACTAAGCTGGGAGCGAAATAGAAGTCCAACTTAATTTGACCTTAGCCAAATTGCACGAATGCTCGACTGGCCGACTCACCATTTGCTCGCAGTCGGAATATGCCAGTCAGGAAGTCAGCGTATGCAATTTGTTAATTAATACAATTAATATTTGATCTAGCGGGGAACTCACATGCACAGTGGGGAATGCGCTGTAAGCCAGTCTGGGTGTCTAATTAGTTTATCTACTCGGCAGTCCATAAGTTAGCCTTCAGTTCAACTGCCCAACAGTCTTTTGTTTTTTTGCCCGTCTGTCTGCCATTTCTTCTTCTTTCGCTTTCGGAGTTGGCGGAGCTTTGAAAAATGTATAAATGCTCAGGTGGTGCAGCCCTCCAGCCGTTTGTCACGATCAAATATACAAATCATCTAGTGTTCCTTTTATGTTAAGTTGATGTCAATAAATCCCAACTAAAGGACTTCTAATAAAGCGAACCAACGAACTTGCAGCGCAGTAGTGACACCGAAATTATTTGTTGGAGATTCAATTAAAATTCTTTTCGCCACTAACCCGTACTTTTTTTTTAAAGATCTTTTCTCTCTGACAGACTGGCGGACCTTAGATCTTCCTGAACCAGGGAAGAAATTCTCCCGTCACACAATGAATTTTTTGTACGCCCTCGAAACTGACGCACGGGGCAAGCGGATCTTCCATTGTAGAGTATAAAGAAGTCGGCATTGCAAACTTTGTGGTGTTTCTTCGTCATTTTCTGGGCTTTGTTTTTCTTTTTTTTTGGAATCTGAATGACCACCGTGAAATTAGAAATGAAGCGCAGTTACTCCAAACAGAATGCTTGGGACTGGGGAGTTGCAGATCAAAGTGATTTCGGCTTAAACGAGGGATTCCGCAAAGGTTAATTGAAAAGTCAAAACAACATTAGAAAATTGGATTCCCCCGCCAAGAAGGGGAAATCAGGTCACCTCTCCTTTGATTAGCCTATAAAAGGAGTTTCTACTTTTAGAAATTGATTGCGATTCCCCGATCGGCCAACCAGCCATTTGTACCCATCGAAGTGACTTCCAGGCGTTTATAGACTTGAAGAGAGCGTTTTCAGATACTCGCGATGTCTTTATTTGGCGAGAAACTTCAAGAAATTAATCACCTGACCCCTCGGCATGTTGACCTGATGGAGATCTTGATTGTTAAAGCCTCGATGGCCAATTTACTTTCACCCCCACTCTCAAAACAGTCGGCTGCTAATTAGCATTCCCTCTCCCGGTCTGCCTATCTCTGCTACAATTCCGGTAGCAGCGACGCCGAAAAATGTGTGCAATTTAAATGAGCAATATGCAAATGTCCAGCCCCCGAGATTTTGAAGGCAAATTAAGGGTTAAGCCAGTCCGACCACAGTCATGCGAAAGCCAAACAAAGCGCCGAGGTCTAATAATCAATATTTGCCAGGGGTCCACAGAAAACCCAAAGCGACTCGGGTTAATTAGGAGCACCGAACTGCGGGACCCCGCGGCTGACAAATGACGAAAGGCCGGGAGACACCGCCACCCTAAGAAGCGGAGATCTGCTGGCTCGGTGACGAAAATAGATCAACTGTCAGTAAGCCGGTCGTTTAAACCACGGGCTCTGTTAATTGGGAGGCGATGCTGGCTTTTCCCTTTTATTCGAACCGCAGGCGAAGAAACCCGAGACAACGAAACGAAAGCCCCCATCGTGGGGGCTAATTATTTGCATATCTAAAGCAGCTGGGGTATGTCTAAATTTGGGAATTATGTTTTGTCTCCTTCTAATTTTTGGCGAATTCTTCTTTTGCATAATTCTGCCGAGTCCGGCAATAAACTAAGCGGAGAAATTTCGGCGACTACTCACATCAAAATCAATTCCGCGGTGGTCCGTCGGACTCAGTTGGGTTTCGTGCGCGCACCTGAGCACTTCGAGTCTCAACTTCTGTCCGGCAGGATCGGTACTCTGACATGCAGAAGCTCTTGGGTGTAATCGTGGTTGGCTTCCTGCTCAGCCACCTCGGAGTGCAGGCGCGGACGCGTCACCGATTCAGGCAGTATGACGAGGAGAAGGACACCATAATTGAGATACCCAAACTGGGCCTGATCCAAGGCAAAATAGTGGAGACCTCGTGGACCCAGCGGGAGGTGCTGCAGTTCGTCGACGTGAGATACGCTGAGCCACCCACTGGCCAGCACCGCTTCAAGGTGAGTCGAGCCCAACCAGCGCCAAGATAAGGAGAATGGGGTCGGTTGTTTGGGATAACCAAACCACACAACCTGCCTAAAGAGTTTCAAGCTTCGCTTAGTCAATGAAAGGACAACCTAGTCGGCAATTAAGAATGCCCCAATGCTGTATAACCGGAGCGGTGCTTGGCTCTCTTGATGGCAGATTTGAGGCTACCGCGCTCTCCAGATTTCGATGTGGGTCATAAGCAAAGCCGAGCAGGGCCGGCTGATCGAAGTGTGGGCAAATCGTGATGATAAGCGTGCAGCGTCGTGAAAGCAAAAAGCAAATTTAATTTCATGAGCCGCGCTAATTAATATTAAACATTTTACGAAGTCGCGTTGCTGGCAAATTAAATTAACGCGGAATTTGAATAACCAATGCGGTTTCCGACTCCAGGCCCCCCGCCCGATCGAGCCATGGGAAGACACCATGGACGCCACGGCGGAGAAGATCGGCTGCCCCTCAGTGGTGTCCATGGAATCCCTGCGCAAGCTGGACGACGTTCTGGACATCGAGGACTGCCTCACCATGACCATCACCACGCCGAATGTCACCGCCAGCCTGCCCGTCTTGGTCTACATTCACGGCGAGTATCTGTACGAGGGCAGCAACTCAGAGGCGCCGCCGGACTACTTGCTGGAAAAAGACATAGTTCTGGTGACCCCACAGTATCGCCTGGGGCCGTTCGGATTCCTCTCGACCTTGACGGACGAGATCCCCGGCAATGCCGGCTTCCTGGACATCTTCCTGGCCTTGCAATACGTAAAGCACTTCATCAAGTATTTCGGAGGCGACGCCAGCCGGGTGACAGTGGCCGGCCAGGTGGGCGGGGCGGCCATAGCCCATCTGTTGACGCTCTCGCCGTTGGTGCAGCGCGGGCTCTTCCAGCAGGTCATCTACCACTCGGGCTCGGCCCTTATGCCGATTTTCCTGGAGGAAAATCCCCGCAAGCATGCCCAGGAGATTGCCACCAAGGCAGACTGCAAAATGGTCACCGTCCGCGATCTCAACACCTGCCTAATGGAGCTGTCGCCCCTGGAGCTCCTCATGGCCTTTATGGATCACGCGGTAAGTCCTCTCTAAAGCAGAAGACCGATGGCTTACTTACTGGCAACGGCAACTCGTTTCAGCTGGAGAAATCGGACCTGGGCATCGGGCACACAGGCGCCATCCAGTTCACTATCGGAGGCCCGAGCGGCGTCCTGCCCAAGCATCCCTACGACCTGATGCTGGAGTCGAACTTCTCGTACCCGGCGATGGGAGGCTGTCCGAAGAACGCTGGCTCCCGCGTGCTCAACGAAATCGTCGACAACGACTTCGAGCGCAAGATCCCCGACGACGAGTACACCCCCTACAATTACATAGACCACGTAATCAGGCAGGTGGTGGGCACGGACAAGACGATGCTGCTGACCAGTTTCGTTACCCACGACTTCTTCAACCGGCAGCTGCTGGAGAACGGCACCTTCAACACCCTTATACCCAGGCTGATCGACGTAGGTTAAGTCTTGCGAATGGTTGGGATGGTCGGCCAATTAATGTGCTCTTTCAGGTGGCGGGCACTCTGAACCACAAGCTGCCAGTGCTGCTGGCGCTGAACATGAACAACAAGCACAATCCGGACAACACTTTTCTCTACTCGTTTGATTACGCGGGCGAGTTCAATCGCTACCACGAGCTGGACGAGGAGACGAACATGCAGAGTCCCTTCAAAGCGGGAGTCTCGCTGACCGACGAGGCGCTCTATCTCTTTCCATACCCCGACCATGTGAAGAAGCTGAGCCCGCCGGACATGACTATGGCCCACCGCATGGTGGAGTTGTGGACGAATTTCGTCATCACCGGGAACCCCCTGGGCTCTTATCGCTCGGGGTACTGGCCCCCCATGACCACTCTCTATGGGCCGTACATGAAGATCGATGAGACTCTGACGATTGGGGGCAACTACTTCTCCGAGTTCTCCGCCACCCTGAGGGACGAGGAACAGGGTCATAGTCTCATCCGTGAGGTGTACTACTTGCGTAGCCAGCAGTTAGCGCGGAAGCGCCGCAAGCAGGCGGCTGCCGCAGCCAAGGGGAAGCGCAAGAAGGCCGTGAACCGTAAGAGCCTGGTGAAGAGGCCGAACCGCAATAAAATACGCTTGCGGAGGATGTAGTGACGTTAGGAATATTTATGTAATATTTAAGTCCGTAAATATCAAATGAATAGAGAATTTTAAAATCTAATATGGCTTAGGATACGCCAAGACTGAGATCCTCGTCGATCTCTTCGTCTTCATAGTCCTGGGAATCGGATCGACGCTCCGATTCAAAGTGTTCCTGATAGTCTTCGTCACCATGTTGGGAAGTCTGCGGATCCCACCTGTCCATTCCGGGATCTTCTTCCTCTGGATCTTGAGGACTCTGCCGACGACGTTCCTGTTCTTCCCGCTCGCGCTGTTGGCGCTCCCACTCAGCTCTACGCCGATCTTCTTCTTCGCGATCTTGGGGATTCTGGGAGCGACGTTCCTGTTCTTCCTGCTCGCGTTGTTGGCGCTCCCACTCAGCTCTGCGTTGATCTTCATCTTCACGATCCTGCGGATTTTGCTGATGACGTTCCTGTTCTTCACGCTCGCGTTGTTGGCGCTCCCACTCAGCTCTACGCTGGTCCTCTTGCTCACGATCCTGGGGACTCTGCTGACGACGCTCCTGATCTTCACGTTCGCGTTGTTGGCGTTCCCAATCAGCTCTGCGTTGGTCCTCTTCCTCACGATCCTGGGGACTCTGCTGACGACGTTCCTGTTCTTCACGTTCGCGTTGTTGGCGCTCCCACTCAGCTCTTCGCTGATCTTCTTCCTCAGGAGACTCCTGGGGTCTCTGCTGCCGACGTTCCTGTTCTTCACGCTCACGTTGTTGACGCTCCCACTCAGCTCTACGCTGGTCCTCTTGCTCACGATCTTTGGGAATCTGCTGACGACGTTCCTGTTCTTCCTGCTCGCGTTGTTGGCGCTCCCATTCTGCCCTTCGACTTTGTTCGGGGTCTTGCGATGTGTTGTTACCACTTCCCCTTTGTTGGTCCCAACCTGGCCTTCTCTGATCCTGCTCGCTTGGACGTCTGTAGTTGGGGTGCTCTTGCTCAACGCGGCGTCTTTCTTGTTCTTCCCGCTCGCGTGCAAGTCGCTGCCATTCGGCTTTCCGCTGTTCTAACTCTCGCGCGCGCTTCTCCTGATCGCGCTGCTGCTGCTCGCGTAGTGAGAGTCCGCGTTGCTGCTGCTCTCGCTGCTGCTGTTCACGGAGCTGCTGTTCACGTAGCTGCTGCTCGCGTAGCTGCTGCTCGCGTTGCTGTTGCTCGCGTAACTGCTGCTCGCGTAGCTGGTGCTCGCGCTGCTGCTGCTCACGAAGCTGCTGCTCGCGCTGCTGCTGTTCGCGTTCCTGCTGCTCGCGCTGTTGTTGCTCCCAATTGGCTTGCGTCGGCACAGGCCTGGAGCCAACATCACCGTATTCTTGCTCGTCATCATAACCTGTATGTTGCGGCCGAGTCGGCGGTGGCGGGTAATACACCGGATAGGCAGATGGCCTCTGATAAGGAGGGCGCCGTGTCGTAGCGGCGGTCGTGTTGAAGTAGGCCGGGTACAGGTTAGGGGTGTTGATGCCCTCACCAAAATGCTGATCGATTTCCAGTATGTTCTCCTTCTTATTGCTGACCCGCAGCAGAGGGCCATACGCCGAACTGGCTTGAGGCCAAATCGCATGTGGCACCCCCGTGGTGGCGAAATCAACCCACATTTTCACGAGGGCTTCAGCCACTGGCCTGTCGACGACATTCAGCTGACTTACCTGCGCGGGAAACGGGAACAAATAGATGCTATCATCGCTGAGCGTAGCGTCCACAGCGAATGGCAGAGGGTTGCGCAAGTCCCCGAAGCGGTGATGCCTGCCCCGATAGTCAAAGGCATACACATAAATGGGTGCCTTCTTGTGGGTCTGCCGAATAGAGTCGATTACTGGCTCCCGGTACAGAATAAGGTTGGTCAGCTCTAGCAGGCCCTGGGCCAGATTGTCCGGAGTGGGAGAGCGGAGTTGATCCTCGGTGAAAATCTCCCGCAAAGCCAAGTCGCGCCAGGCCTGGTGATGCTGCCTCGGGGCCGTGTGGCGAAGCACCACGTTGATAAAGTCGTTAATATTGCTTGAGGTCAAGCTGGCAATTTCCGTGTAGAATCCTGTTGGAGGTGGTATATAAGGGGACCGGTCTTCAAACTGGGTTTCAGGCACTTACGTGAAAGGATGAAGGCTCCAGCGTCCTTGGCGGCGCCTATCAAGGTCGGCACCGACTGGTTGGCCACCAGGGCTGCCGGGTGCTCCGGCAGGATGCCCAAGGCATCGCCCACCACAAATTTGTAGCCGCCCAAGGAGCTTCGCCCAAGGTGCTCGTTCTGCTCAAACAGCCGCTGGAAGGTGCTCAACAAATCCGAGGTCCTCTGGTTGCGCAGGCAATCGTACAAGGGGCCCAGATCGGCACCCACTTGAGGGCAGTGCGCCAGACGCGCGAAGGTCCTAAGGCTGTCGAGGGGCTGCTCGTCCAGGAAGTACGGATTCAGCGCTGTGCCCGACTGCAGGATAAGTTTCCCAAACAAGTTCGTTGCCTTGCCGCTCAGGCTCAGAGCGTGGACCAAAGTGGCCCCACCAGCCTGGCCCATCAGGGTCACCTGGCCCGAGTCGCCGCCGAAGGATCTGATGTTCCGCTGCACCCACAACAGGGCCAGCTGAATGTCGGACAGCGCCACATTGCCTGGCAGTTCATTGGTGAGTGCGGCCAGGAAGCCAAACGGAGCCAGGCGGTAGTTGACGGACACCAAAACCACGTCGTGCTCCAGGAAGTAGTCGGGCTGGGCCTCCTCTGATCCGCCGTCAAACAGCATCTCGCCGTGCACAAACACCAAGACGGGCAGGCCGCGAGCCCCACTCGGAGCGTAGATATCCAGGGTCAGGCAGTCGTCGACATTCTCGCCGTTCTGCTCGGCAGTCCTCACTCTATCCAGCTCCGGGAACTGAGGGCAATTGGGCAGGCTCCTGGTGGCATTAACTCGGCCCTGGTACTGGACCAGCTTGGCTTGCTGGAAGCGGCCCAGCCCTGTCCCCACCTGGGCGTAGTGCACTCCCAAGAAGGCGTCGATGGGCCGCCCGTTGATCACCTTGTAGCCACGCAAGCCATTCACCTCTCCGACTCCCGGCACCTGGAGTCCGCCATAGGACGGACGTTGCGGCCGCTGCAGCTCTGGCGTGGGAGGGGAAGGCCTGTAGAAAGGCCGCTGGTTCATGGGCGGCGTGGGCTGTATAATCACGGGTCGTCGTGGGGTCGGAGTGGTTTGCTGCCAGGGCGCCGGCCTCAAGGGCTGGGGGGTAAAGACGCCTGCCCGCCAGGCGTCATTCTCGTTGCTGGGATCCTCGACTGCGTCGCCGAAGTGGTTAGGACTCTCGTTGAACTGCCTGCCGTGGCAGAAGTACAGTGCCAGTAGCACCAGCTGCACCCACAGGAGAGCCCTCGGATGGAGCATGTTGTGGCCTAGCTCACTGCTGAATTAAGACTGATTCGGTACTGATGGCAGATAGGAAATCGAGAGTTCAACTTTAATCGCCGCGGCTCGCCTTGAGATGTGCCAGCCAACAGCCGCCCCACACCCATTTGACTAGAGTATTTGGTTGCCCTAATCTCGTCTTTGTGTGTCTTCGTATTTGCCGCTGCATTGTGCTCAATTCATCCGTCCGGTTGTTGTCTATCTGGCCAGTGTCCGCTGTTCCAGTGATAAAGTCGGTCGGGCTTCCACACAGCCGCCTCAGGGGTTATCACCGGCAGGAACTAGCCAGCGAGCCGACAGCTCTAAATTCAGGTTTCAATTGTGAGCCTCTTTATCAAGGGGAGCCGCCAAATTTCATCACTCCCCAGTTTGGAGCTTCGAGTTATGCTCCTCCCACCCGGCTTCGTTCGAGACTTCAGCGGCGCCTTCATAAATTTATATTGGCATGTGCCTTGGCCCGAATCCGATGGCCGGCATTCCTCCCCTGGGAGGAGCTCCAAAGACGAAGCGGGCATGCTGATAAGACTGAAAATAAAAACATCTCAACAATTTCTTTTCGCAAGAAGCTCGCATCGCCAGAGCCCGAAGGTCAAATGCGGTCGTAATTTCCCTGTTATTTTTAGCATATTGAGGAATTAGCCATGCGAATTCTTTACCTTGGCCGCAGCTGACGCCTCCCCGACTGCCTCCCGCCAGCCTCCGTCAGACTGTCCTTGCTTCGTTCCAACCGTCTGCCGAGTATGGAAGGGCGTCCACCAAGAAACCACTTCATGGAGTTCCAGGCCAGATAACCCACCTGCTCCTCAAATCCCTCTGAATAATGACAGCGACTAGCCGACTTTGATTCGCCCGAGCCTCCGTGTTTAAAGTTCATAGAATCACTCGAAGTATAATTTACTTCAAGTCCGGGATATCAGGGCTGGCGTCTTAACCCTTGAATTCTTTCATCACCAAATATTTGCGAGCCATAAGCACAAGTTGCGTACAGGGAGCGCGTTGCTGGCTGGAATCTTGGCCATCAACGCGTCTTGCAGTCCCGACGGGATAACGAAAGATGACACGAGTCTGTGGGCGGCGCGGTGAGATGGTTTTGGTGATTTTAGTCTAATAATGAAATAAAAGTTGCTAAGGACATAATTCGGCCCCAGACGGCAGTAGGTATCGATTCCTGGCGCCTTTCAGTTACGAACTAGGGCAACTCTGTTTCAGGGAATCATCCATAGACGGAAATAGTTCACTCATTGGCATCTGTGGTTGACATGGTGGCGCCATCTAGTGACGAACGGCTGCAACTTGATTTCAGTACGGAGCTTGTTTCTTTTGTTTAAATATTAATTATCGGCGAATTGTTGTTGCTGCTGTTTGTTGTTGTTGTTAATGCAACGAAGGCTGTTGCTGTAGTTGCTGTTAAATTATTTTTTTGTTTTCCAAAGATAGTGACAGCTTTCTTGTTGTTGCATTTGACTTAAATGATTTGAGGTTGTTGTTGAAAGTCCACGTTAAGTTGTTGTTGTCCTGCTCCAGTTCAACCAAGAATTGGGATTGATGAAAACCGAAAACCAACCCCTCAAAGTTTGGAGAAGTACCAGGCGAACAGAAATCGGGAGGACGTCGAAATTTTCACACGCCAATATCTTTGGAACTAGTTAGCCGATTTTAAAACGAATTGCAGCTTTGGATTTTGTATAGCTTTGTTTTTAGGCTTATGTTTCATTTGAGCTCACTTTTTATGTCCTTTATTCGTCCTTTTGTATTTTTGTTTCCGTCATTCTACAATAACATAAGAAAAAGGAACCCAAAAAGGTGGCCATCCAACCTCTACAAAACATATTTGATCTTTGGCTTAACTATCTTAGTTCTTGAGATATTAGTAGTTGAAAATACAAGTTAGGTTTATTTTGATTTGATTATATCTCGAGAACCGCTGGATTCGTCGCTGCTGTCTTTAGGCTGAGATACTTTTTAAGCTCAAAAACAGTATTCCTCTTCTTTTATGAAGTTCTTCCTGATGTCATAGCAAGGCTGACTTTCCGACCTTTCCGAAACATATTTCAGCTTTGACCTATCTTCCTTAGTTCTCGGGGTATAGGCATCTGAAAATTTCGACCTCCCTCTGATTTCTGTGTTCGCCTGGTACTTTCCAATTTTTGGCCGATCGGTTTTCGATTTTATTTTATCCCGATTCGCAGGTTAGACAGTAAGAACAACAACAGCTCGACAAAAATTTATAACTTTTCGCCGTTAAAGTCAATAAACAAATAAGCGCCGCAGGATTGGCTGAAATTAGGATTAACCATTTGTTGCTAGATGGCGCCACCACGGCCAATGCAGATGCCTTTTATGAGTGTTTCAGCGGTTGGCTGTTAGATGGCGCCACTAGGGCAATCGCTGACCTAATGAGAAGCGAACCGCGTCTGATTTATTTTGTACGGACTCGTCATTATTTTCGTTATTGTTTATTAACAGTTTTGTTTTTGGTTTTAAATAATAATAATAAATAATATTAAAATGCATTAGTCTATAATTCAATTAATTACTATAGCATGAACGAATTGCATTGAAATGCCTTTGAATTATTTATGCGTACGTCTGCCCATTTTTTGCCTTCTTTTTTTAGAAAGAATTCCAAATGCACAAGCATCAGAAGCGGTGTGGGCGGCGGCGGTTGGCAGCGACAGCAGCAGATCAGCGATGAGCACCTCAAAAAAAAAACAAAATGATTTTATGGTGAGTGGCTCTGTCAGCCGAATGAGATTACGCGTGGGCGACCGCCGCCTGGCCCATCACCGGTGCTCCGGCGAGCAGAACTTCAAATGTAATACAAGCGCACAACCGACTTTGTGATGAGCGTGTCGTTGTCATAGAAACTGGTTTGAATTGTCACATTGCCATTTAGGACTTTGGCTGGCATCATTTGGGACTCGGGCGCCGCCTCGATGGTGGACTGCCAGGTGTTGGTGGTGTTGGCGCCGACGAAGCCCATTTCGAAGAACCACTCCTCCATGATGCGGCCCTTGAAGAGGACCTTTTGGTCGAGGCGGAAGTTCTCCATGGATTCGATGGTGCTGAAATTGATTTCTCGGGAGACGGCTCGCATGTCTAGGATTTTGACGGGGACTTGGGCCTTGTGTTCCTCGTCGGGAGCGGAGAAGTCTTTGTTGTCTTGCCAGATGATTTTGCCGGTGTCGACATCGCGGAGGATCATGTAGTTGATTTGGAAACCCTTTTGGATTTTATCACCGGTGCTGAGATCGTCCGAGCCCATTTCACAACCACCAATATCAATTATTTAAAGTTCTAAGGCAGAAACACAAATGCTTTCCCCAAATGGAATCAAAACGCTGCAACTGAGTTTCAAGGTAGCGG